>JABFFG010000240.1:0-16437 GCA_013623685.1 Fusarium transvaalense
TCTTCCCCCTCTGCCTCCTCTTCCTCCTCGCCAAGTCGGCCCTCGACCCATCTTCCTCACCATTGTCGAGCACGCGGTCGTCATGTACACTGGCCACAAGTGGCAGGTTGTGAACATGGACCCCCAAGGTCCCCAGAAGAACATCGCCTGGAAGATTCCCCACAGCAACAACTGGCTGGCCAGGATCAACAGCCACCTCGCCAACGACGAGCTTCTCAACATTGTCGGTCCTGTTCAAGGAAACGCCGTCCGAGGCTTTGTGAACAGATGGGATGACGATGATACCATGTCCATCGTCGTTTGCAAGATTCGTGTCAATAAGCAGGGTCAGGTTGAGTACGTTCCTGGAGGTGTCAAGCCTGACGGGGAAGAGTTGTTCATGCCTTGGTTGGGTTCGGTTACGGGTTTCGAGACGATTGATATGTCGGTTTCATATGGACCTGTATTCCAGGAGGTTTGAGAAGAGAGACCATAAGACGAGACAGTGCAGTCCCAAAGAAATCTGCAGCAATGTCTAGTTTGAGAAAGTGGAGGACTACATTTTATGGGAGGGATATTGTTGTGGCTGCCTGGTTAAATAGGCGACTGGATTACAGTGGTTAGCAGTGCGGCTGGCTGTTACCTTTTCTTTGTCGGCGCAAACTGTCAAAGACCCATCCTTCTTCACAAAGGCAATACAAAGACTCTTTTCTCCATTTTCTCTTCCATCACAAAGGGTTTCTTCTGCTTGGGTGCCATACCGCTTCGCTTCTTCTTCGCACGCAACTTGCCTTTGCTTCTTAAATATCTGCATTCCCCATCTTGACTTCCATCAGTGCGACACTTGCCTACAACCAACTCCAACTCTGATCTCACAATACGACCTTCAAAATGTCACAGCAAACCTCCAACCAAAACATTTCGATCCCTGGCAGGAATCCCACTTCCCTCAGCATACCTCCCATCGCATGTCACCACCTCGGCCATCTCGAAGCCATCCCCATCCGACACGGTAGCGATCTCTGCATCGTCCGCCGCGCCTGCGTATACCGCGAAGGCGATAGTTGGTCCGTCATGAACGACAACTTGTACGGTCCCAATCAAGACATTTGCTACCGGCTCCCGGGCCCTAAGAATCATTGGATCGCAAAGGTCAAAAGTGTCGCAGCGATGAATGACTTGAATGACCTTATCGTGTCTCACGAGACCAAGGAGCAGAAGAATCACGAGTACATCTACTACAGGACGGTTTATGATGATGGCGACGACATAGTTCGGTCGGTTGTTGTTGAGTGTGTAAAGGGACGAGGCGAAGGACGGATCAAGGATGTGATGACTAGTGCCAAGAAGATTTCTACACTACAGAGGAAGATGGGGTTTTTACTTCTGAAAATCTGAGGAAGAGGGGATCGGAAGTTTGCATGTACGACTTTGAGGCTCAACCATGGATGGACTAGCCAGGAGAGAAGTGTCAGACGCAGCCGAGGATGGGTAGTGAGAAAGCCCCAAGATGGGGCTTCTGCTCACGATAGCAGTCTACGGCAGTATACTACGAATCTTTGGAAGGGTTGGAAGGGATATGTACCAACAACAGAATCACTGATTACTAGGCAAATATGGAGCGTCAACAAGCGCAACCTGTGGGGGACATCTAAATATAGAGGGTAGGCAAACAACAGATTCGGATAATTCTGCCCATCTGCTTTAATTAATCTCACCTCTCAATATTCCGGAAGTGCTTTCTATGCTGTGATCTTTCAAGTGTCTGCCATTTCAGTTCCTCGGGTTAACCTCGCCCCGTTTCAGCTTGCTTCCTTCTCCTCTTCTCTTCTCTTCTCATCTACAGCACCAGCACAAACCTGGCGACACCACCGTCACGGGAAAAAGCGCAAACAAGCCGACATCATACAAATTCGCGAAGGAATATTTACAAGCCAACAAGTCTCCCAAGGGAAGCCGTGGGCGTGGCGGGTAAGCGAGTGGTTCCCGTGTGCTTCCTGAGGCAGTTCTTGGTCGTATCTTCCTCGCAACAAGCGATACATCGAAAAGCTTCCTACACGTTCACTTCTTGCAGATATAGTCGCCATTGACATTCTCCTACAGATGCGCCTCCGAATACTGCTTCATAGACGAGTGACTCTTGCGACAAGCGCACACAATGGGGTCCTTCCAAGACGTCCTCCTACACGCCTGACTTTTTAAGCACATACGCTCTGTAACTCTGCTACTAGCGGCCTTCAACTCCTATCACCTTCGAGAAGGGAATTATTCTGCGGTTTCTCTGGACAATAACTCTCTCCTTAAGACTTTCGTTCTGTGTGCTTGCATGGGCGGTGGTCACACTGGCGAGGTCGGTTGCCTCGGAAATTGTCTTGAAAGAGCTTACCACGTGAAGAAGCATTCTGAGATATTCCCGCATCGCGAGGTTGTTGGCTCACATTTGTCGGTCATGGCTATTGGCTAATTAATTGGCTTGCCATTCTGTTGTTCACTGAACCAGTGCTAACAATCGCAGTCTCTTCATTCACCAGACACATGAGGCACAACAAGCGGTGATTGCAAGATCTACTCCATCCACCGCAACCCTCAATAATGGCACCTCCCATATCGTTGATCCTCGACTCTATCATGCCACTTGAGCGCGGCTTCTCTCTTGAGCAGTTAGTCTGTCAGTATGGGAAATTCCGACCACATAATGACTGCGAGACCTCTACCAGGTGCGCAAACGAACGCAGGACAAGGACGTACGAAACGAAAGGAGGTTAAGGTTACAGGGATCAACTGCATCAATAGAAGAGCTACCACGGTTATTTGATCATTCATTGCGGTCATTCGAGACTTCAAGCTTTGCGACCTACCTGACTCTGGCGATGCTACTCTGACACTATGAGCCGCGGACAACTTCCAATCCCGCATAATAAGAGAAACAGGGCCCTGGATACCTCACTCATAGTCACCATTGCTACACAGCAGCGAATATATTATGCGAGGACTTATCCAGGGCTAAAGAAACAATTCCCTACGGTTCAGTCCGGTACTTCCACGGACAAACACAACCTAGCAAAGCGGCATTGCCCAGAGGCTTACAAGTAACACCGAGTCAATCAGTTTCCAACAACGCTATTATTCTTACTAGAATCGCTACAACTTGACCAATATTACTGATCGTATACTTGAGTCCGAACAGCCTCTGTTCAGTCGGTACATCCATGGCTTGTTTCTTGTTTACGTTTTATTGCCCTTCTTCTTTCTTTTCGCTGGAGCTTTTGCAAATGTTGTCTTAGTTTTCTGTTTGGTCGACTTCTTCTTTCGTCCGCTTGTTGGTGGTTTCGCCTCTGGAGGGTCGTCACTCCTAGCCACGGGTTCTTGGTTATCATCCTCCTGGTTATTGGTGTTTTTGGTGCTGACCAATTTCCCTTTCCCTCTCCCTGGCACCTCATCCTCTGATGTCTCGCTGTGCAGTGCTTCTCTGTCTGACATTTCGTTGTTTGGGGTCCCATTGTCTGACTTCTGAATGTCTAACAGATCATCGAGTAGCTCCAGTGTCCGGTTTGTTAATGAAATTTCGAGTGCCGTCTGGTCGTCTGGTGCCCTACTACCTGATGCTTTACTTCTCGATACCTTGTCATCTGCAGCCTTCTCTCCAGCTTGTTGCATTCCTGCTACTGCGCGATGTACCATCAATTCCACCTTGGCTCGCTCTGCCTGCGCCTTGGCCCTGTCTTCTGCTTTGATCCTCCGCATTTTCAACCTGAGTTCAAACTCTTCGTGTCGTCTCATTCGCTCCAAGTCCATCTCAGATTGGCGACCAGGATCCCAATCGTCGGGGTTAATGTTACTGGTGTCATACCTATCACCTCTCAGTAAAGGTTGCCATCGGATGCTATCAACTTACCCCATAGGGTACATTAAATAAATCCATATGCCTGTTCCTCCTGGCTGGTATTCATTCCACCAAGCGTCTATCTCTACCTTTACCTTTGGCTCATCTTTCTTGAACACGTGGTTTCCAAGGTCGATGAGCTCTTGTTGCATAGTGTCGAGGGACATGAGGGAACAGGCGCCGAGCCTCTTTAACAGCTTTGGGGACAGGAAACGCCAACCGGGAGGAAGTTCATCACCAGAGACATCTTTGTATAGTGTGAGCATAACGAATAGGTAGCCTGCGGGAGAGAAGGTTATGGTGCAGAGCAAAAGCTGGTACGAGCTGGTCAGGGTGGACGGGATCTCCGACCCATCGACTTCCGAGGGCATGTCGAGTGTGTAGAGATATTTTGTAACGAATTTATTGATAGTAATGGGAATGTTGATTGTATTTTGTTGTGGAGGATTGAATGAGAGAGCTTTGAGTAAGGCCCAACGCTTCATGGAGGTTGCTTGCAACTTGCATTGAATCGCACCTACCTTGGAGGGAGTTGTCTGTTCTCATGGAAGTAATAATATGACAAAAGGCACAAAAGGCAGTCACAACCTACGGCGCGAGACAAATTCCTAGAAGATTTAGTAAGAGTTCGTCAAACCAAACAAGTCCGCTGGACAAGGAGCAGAGGTTTAGCATTCCATCTCACTTGGTGTAATCACAGTCATGTCTTTCTGGCATCTCAGTTACTTACTTTACATTCGAACACAAGCATACATAGGCGGTTGAAGAGACTTGGTCACTGAATAGTCGATATAGATCTCTGTCGCGGCCATTTAAGGGGTCGGTCAAAACGCGAGCAACACTGAGAGGGTGACTGGGCAATACATCAAAAGACCACAAAGACGATAAATCTCTTCTTAGCCGGTGTGAACAGTGGTATAATTGAGATGAAATCCTTACCAAGACACGTACAATCAGGAGGTTTTGACTATAAATAACATCATCAAGCCCGACTCATTCCCTTCTCTCGTATCGATCCCACTACCGCCCTTCACTTCGGAAATAACACTTTACTCACCTTTCACTTCACCTCTACAGTTCTAAAGCTCTATACTTGTATCTCTTTCGCGCTCATGCCTCCAGAACGTGCGTTCGTTCTTTGTCCTTCCTCCCACACGTGGTGACAGAAATATTGTCCCCTACAGTTCATGGTACAAGGAATTGACAAATAAAAAGTTCAATGTAAATCACCAGGGCTTACTCACTAATTTCGTCGCTTTCACGCTCAGTCAAGCCTCCGCATATCCCGAGAGCCAGTGTAAGTCGTACGCAGTGAAGCTTGGAGCATCATTCGCTTTCAGAATCAACAAAGATGTTTCGAGTGTTACTAAACTTGGAGATTGATCCGACTGCCAAGTTTGCAAATCCACCAGGGCATTTCTGTCGTGTCCGTCGAGCTGTCCTGCATTGTATTACCTTGGTCCTACTATATCACCACTTAGTATGGACCGTTTCAATTGAAGCACATCACAATTCAGGTCTCCTCTAAACGACAGCCAGAGACAACCGTTTAATAATACATAATGTCGGGTTTAGTATACTTCATCGTCTCGTTGGTACATTTGCTCGCTTGACCCAACTCCGTAGACAGAGAATCCCGGTTTCCATTCTTAGATCTTGTCACATCACCATGCAACTCATCAAAGAAAGCTCGAATCGTGCACAAGCCCTGATGCTCATTACCAAAAATAACAACAATACTAACTGGAACTTCATATCACGGAACAGGCTGCCAGAATCTGTATATGAACCCCGTCATTCGACTCACCCAGCTTACTCAACTCAACTCGATCAGTTCACATCTCAACTGAAAACCAATCATCATGAAATTCATCATCGTATCTCTCTTTTCCCTTGGTCTCGCCGTGGCCGCGCCTCCAGAGCCTGTCATTCTCACACCTATTCCTGACAAGGCTGATTCAGGGTGTTATCACTAGTTCGTCCTCCCCATCCTCTTACTCTCCCATTACCACTTCTCATTGTATATCTATTGACATTTCCCTAGCACAATCTCCAAGAAAGACAATTGCTGCATCCCTCACGTTTGCGTCTGTAGAGATGGTAAGTTCCATATAATTCCTTCCTCATCCTCACCCTTGTACTGATTCACTCAAAGGCAACTTCTACCTCTTCAACGACGAATCATGGAAAAAGACCTCCAACGGATGTAATCCTCCATGGGGAATTCTGGGAAGCTCCCTTGAGGATATCCCGGGATACTGCTGCAAGGGATGGAAAGCACCCAAGCGCATCCTCGACTGGTAGACTCTTGGCCAGTCATCCACTCACTCTTCTTTCGGAATTATGGGTTTTGTTGTGGTTTTCTCTTTCTACACGCATGTCTGATACTCTATTGGGTCCCCTCTTGTAACCGAAGCTACTTTACTTTTGCTTTGTTTCTACTCTGATATCCGAGATCATGTTTGGTCTATAGATCCTTCACTTCTTCCTTTCCTTCTGTAGCTTTACAACCCTCAATACCAACAGCAATATTCTCCAACTCACTCCCGCTCCCAAAGAACGGTCCAACTGTATGATTCGTGTTCACTGGTCCATACACAAACCATCCACTGACAGGCTGCGCCGTGACTTTCCCTCCTTCTTCGCTACGCTCAACCCCAACGTTTCCGGCGAGTATATAAGTGTCCGTATCAACTCCGGGATGAGGATAATTCCTCATCTTGAGGGGTGCCTTTGCGTAGCCTGTCGCGACATCTGATAAAGATAAAGGAATGTACCCTTGTCCATCTATGATGACATTCCAGTCATTGGGAAATATACCCATCTGAGGTTCTTCCTTGACAGCCTCCTCTTCGTCCTCTTCATCATCCTGCCATGCATCAAAGCCTCTTCTCCTCCCATTCCTATCAAAAAAGTCAAAGCCCGTTATCCAACCGCTAACGTCCCACTCATTCGCCCCCTCTCCGCAAGACCACTTCTTCTTTGCTCTAACAATCTGCTCCCAGAACAACCTTGTTTCTTCTGCATTTACATCATCCCATGAACTCACAAACCTCTTCATGATCGGTCTGAGCATTTCTGCAAACAACTCAGGATCTTGGCCGAATTCTTTGAGATAGTCCAGCTTGGCTTCAAGCTTTACCCAGTCATCCCTCGTACCTAGCAGTGTAACACTGGGTATCCCACAGACTACCCATCCCTCAAAGTCAAAGAATTGCTTCATGAGACCCATCATGAGGACAGTGGCAGTGACTTTATCTTTGGGGGTGGAAGTGCTAAAGTTGGGCATGATCCAATCTTTCAACCATTTAGTCTTGACACGTTTATCCATCTCATCTCCAAAACCAGCGAGCATATCATCCCACGAACTTCCCTCAACGACAATAGTTTCCTTTCCGTCCTCGTGCTCGACGAATAAACCCCTGAGCTTTTCGGAATGAGCGCTCATGTAGAGATTCATCTGCACAAGTACCTCGAACCAGACTTCTTCGGGCCTCAAGACAAAATGCTGGTGCTGAGCCCATGCTTCAACGGCGCCTCGAATGAAACCGCCCGAAGAGGGGAAAACACGCCCTGTGGAGAAGGCATCATCAGAGAATGAGGAGGCGAAAAGAGAGGGAGTGTATGGGTTTGAGTTGGCGACTTCCTCGGGACAACTCCTTCTGAACAAATCATCAGCTGAAGTCGCGACGCCTTGATGAGAAAGCGGTAGTGGCGCGACGGGTGAGAGCGGAATGGTAATTGAGGCGGTGACGGCGCCTAAACCCAGCCCTGCCAGCCACAGAAGCATCGTGGAATGATGTCGGAAGGATGTTCGGCCAACAGATATTTCAATCATGCCATACAATATTTTTGGGAGTCAAGGGTAATTAAGATTACGGGCCTTCCGATCGGACGGTTCGATGATCCCTGCTTTAGCGGCTGGCTGGCTCCATTGTGCTGGTGGAGTTGGGCCAAGTCAAAATTGGGCCGAATAATGAGGCTCAAGTCTCATGATTGTATCTGAGATGGTATGTATGTACCTGTTATTGGAAAGTCTGTGGTAATTAAAGTTGCCATGATGGGCCCATTTGTCACGACGGGATCAGATCTCCGTCTGTCTCATCAAGATAACGGATCTGGCCATACAGGGTATGCGGCAGGTTTGCATCTCGGTCAATCAATCTAATGATAGAAACATGCAGTTGTTACGAGGTGAGCAATATCTCATTGTATTTGTTTGGCTGCAACTGATGCCAAGATCTGTCGAGTTAATGCCTCATCTTGCCACTGGGCATCAAGAGTGAATAAACACGAATTTATACGAGAACACCCATACTCATCAAGATTACAGAGTCACAGAAAACATTCAGAGAAAACAAAGTAGAGCAAGCGATGTATTCAGCGCTATATCAATCTATAAGCCAAAGGCTTTATGCATATTCAGTCGTTATATCCAATCCTGCGCCATGCTGCCAAATAAGCAAATATTGTATCGTATCCTCATAAACGCCATGCCTTGTAAGAAACTCTAGTAAATAAACCACGAGATGTTGCAGAAATGAGACTATCCAGCTTAGTCCTCGGCACTGTCGGCCTGGACACGTTGCACAACGTTGACAAGCTCGGGGAAGATCTTCTCGTTGTCCTGGATGCCGCAAACCTGCTTGACAACATCCTCGGGTCCATTCTCGGACATGATCTTGGCAAGCTCCTTGGACTCGTCGTCGTCGGTGACCTCCTGGAAACGGAAGGCCATCTCGATGGCATCGAGGAGGTACTTGATGCTCTGGCCGTTCTCGGCGAGTTCGGCGGCGGGGCCGATGAAACGCTCCTTGCGTGAAAGCTTGCGCAGGGGAGCGCGGCCGACTCGCTCAACGGCATCCTCAAGATGGGGGTTGCCAATTCGCTTGATGATCTTCTCGACGTAAGCAGCCTGGGCCTCCTCGTCGATATCGTGCTTGGCGACAATCAGGTTCTTGGTCTCCATGAGGGCGCCGCGCACCTCGGCCATGATCTCCTTGTCCTGGAGAGCATCGTAGACGGTGCGCTTTCTTCGGTTGTAGCCGTGGTAGGCAGCGGTGGCGTGACCAGTGTTGACGGTGAAGAGCTTGCGCTCGATGAAGGGAGCAAGGTTGTCGACCCAGTTGATGCCCTTGATGTCGGGGATACCAACGTCCTGGAAGGGAGTGCGGTCAACGACCCACTCAAAGAACTTCTCAAGTGTAACGTCGAGGCCGGCGTCGGGGTCCTGGGCGGGAACAATTCTGTCAATGGCAGAGTTGGCGTAGCGAGCTCTCAAGTGATGGTCCTCGAGACGAGAGGGCTCAGTGTTGCGAGGATCCTTGATGTGCTCGGCAAGAGTATCGGTGGCACCAATGGCGTTCTCGCAGGCGATGACATGTAGAGGGGCTTCGTCTGTGGAGCGGGCGTCGATACCCTTTGCGATGACAGGGGCGATGAACTTGAGGATGTTGGGGCCAACGGAGCAGGTGACAATGTCGGCTGTGCGGATGGCCTCGATGAGGTCCTGCTCGTGTGTTCTGGAGTTGATGGCCTTGTAGTTTGTGATTGTGTTCTCGGTGGTTCCCTCAGAGCCGACCTCGATGACCTTGTAGGAAGGGGTTTCGTTGATGAGGTTGACGATGGTGTCGTTGACATCGGCGAAGATAACGTCGTAGCCAGAGTTGTGGAGGAAGCAAGCGACAAAGCCACGGCCTGGTTATTATGTTAGCTGGGTATTAGGAGAGATGTTGGGAATTAGCACATACCGATATTGCCGGCGCCAAAGTGAACAGCTGTCTTGGCCATGATGGATATATAAGATGTGATGTGTAAGTGGGAGAGTGTTGTATAGTGTAAGTGTATGTGATGGATGTCTTTGTATCAAACAAAGAATAAGAGATATTTATTGTATGAGAGAGTAGATAGGATGGAATGAGATGAGAGACAAAAACGGTGACCGTATCGTGGGAGAAGACGAGTTTATATGTTGGTTTCTCGTAGTCGTCGTCCAAAGTGGAGGGTAGATGAGACTCACCAACCGTGACGATGACGGGTCCAGGGGATCCATAGAATCCAATGCCATCATCTCATGGTTAGAAGGGGGGTGATCCACTGTAACCACCTCTGTACAAGTCTACAAAGCAGGTGGAGACTTCTCTAGAGTACCTCTAGTACGAATACAAGTACATTACTCTGTATGTGCCATGCCATCATCTATCTACCTCAATACAGTCTTGGCATCTTGGTTACATCTGCCCGTGGCTACTTCAGGCCTTATCCATTGGTTACGGTCACTAGCTCAAACCGTAACACACGAACAAGGATCGAATCAATGATGACAACGACCAGGTCAAACAGGCCTCCTAGCACACGATTGGCTTGGATGGAAGGGTACTACCGTTTAACAGACGGTACCTAAATGCAGTGCCTCACCTCTCACCTCACCTCATGCATCGAGCCAGCCCAGCCCAGCCCAGCCCAGCCCAGCCCAAGCCGGGTCTTTGTCAAACGGAGGTTATCCGGCACTACAGGGGGTTTTGTCAAAAGATTTACAAGGGTCTAGTCCCACTGTCACCTCACTGTAGAGAGTCAGACTCACAGACTCACAGGGCCGCCTTGCCTGAAGCGACCTGACCTGTCGATGGGACAAAGACCCTATCACACGCCACCTCCATCACCAATGCATGCAGGGTACGGATACAATATTTGATAACAGATTTTGAGAGATTTGTTTTGACTCTCCAAAATATCCCAAATAATTAACCATTTTTACTGTATTCTTCTCTAGAATTCATAGTAGTTGTCAACAAAAACATCTTCTCCACTCGTAACAATTAAAGAATCATCCAGATACTCCTAGGTACCTCGGACAAGTGGGTAAAAAGAGTCTTAGAACAGTTCCTTTTCCCCTCTCTCTCTGACGTCGACTCCTCCATCGTGGGTCTTCAAAAAGACGCGGTGCAACGCAAGCCTTCCCACCTTGAAGTGATGGAATTAAACAAATGGAACCAACTTTGGAGCCCCAGACAAGAAAACAAAGAGGCCCAGTAAAAAAAAACCTGGGGCAGTTGACATCACTTGTAAAACCTGTCGGGTGTCAACAACCTCCTTGTTTCTCATCTCACGATGTTTCTCGATTCACTAACTAAACTTGCGGTCATGTTCGATCTTGCTTGTCTCGATTGACATGATTTCATAACCCATATTAATACATCACTCTCCTTTTTTTATTGCCCATAATTATGACTTGCTATGTCAATCATGTGCTTTTTTTTGCTCTCTCATCGTGATGAGCAACACACAGACAGACAGACATGCTGGCCGTCGGTATCTCGGCCATTCCTCTCCGCCATTTCAACCTCTTCTTCCATCTACACGATAACCCTTGTTTGATGCCCTTTCACGATAATTGAAGAAACGAAAATGGCGGCCCGGATGTCTCTCTGCATGTGGAAGCCATGCAGGGCCCTGGCCATTCCACCAATTATTGCTGACAAGGTGGATACTTTTACCTAGACGGTGTGTTGGCGGCGCTTTTTCGTTGGCTTCAAAGTGAGGGTATTTCCAAAATGGCTGATGTCTTTGAAACCCGAAACTTGAGACCAAGCCTTGTACATACATTAGTAGCATGAAGTGGGGTCTCTTTCTTTTTTTTCTCCCGATGCATGCATGTGAAGTCTTTCGGCAATTCTCAGGTAAACTTGAGGCTTTTGTAATTAACTAAACCTCCCGTCCCCTCGTGTAGTGCAAGGCGCGTATAACAAACATTCTCTAGAGGTGATGCTGCAACTCGACGTATTTGACTTGGCTTGTCCTATATCAGTTACCGCATGCAGTACAGCACGTGTAATATGTCTCAACAGACTAGTAGTCTATTTACTTATCTCATGTGCTACAAACATCCATCACAAGCCAAAAATGACTGTTTATGTGTATCAGCTGTGTATTACCTAGCCTGTGACAAACGGGCGTTGATGAGGGTTCGTCTTACTTGATGAAGCGTATCTGCTGCATCTGCATCTGCATCTCCATCTGCATCCACCGACGTCATACCCTTGGACAAACCCGTCCGTCCTGTGCTGTACAGTGCATTCAGGAACAGGTTTCCCCTTGTCCGTACAGGTTACAGGACCCTCAGCCTCGACTCGACTGTTCCAGGGGCAAAGGCAAAACCAAACGGCCATACCTAATTCTGCCACCGTAATCGCACCGAATAAGTCATGCCATTGAAGTCTCATTCATTAAATTCCCTCAATTTGTTTCTCACTCATCCATCGAATCTGTTTCTGCTGTTTCGGATGAAAAACCGTATAATCCCGTATATCCCTGACCTTATCTCCATCGGGCCTCAACCCCGAATGCTCGCTCACTCTCTTCCGTCTGTCCGTTTCCGTCGTCTAGGTATACTGTAGTTTAGACTGTAATACTGTACTGTACCAACTTAGCATAGCCTCACTCCGTAGATAACGCTGTCCAGCAGAACGAATCACATCCTCGTTTGACGTGTGGAACCTCAAGCCAAGAACGGTTCGTCTTGGGTGGGCATGGATAGCGCCGTTATCCGATTGGTGATGCCTTCATGTCTCTTTCTTTCAACAAAACATTTTCTTTTCCCACGCTTACCGCGCTAGGATTTGTAATTTTGTTGCTGTACCTGTTGATCTGGGAAAGGTATTTTTCGGAATGTCAATATCAGGCTAATAACAAAAACTCGGAAACATGCTAATATTTCTCCGACAAACATGTTCATCAGATACCGTTACCAAATACTGGTGAACTGACTGACCGTCTGTTACGTGCTTGTCTCATTCATCACGCAGGGTCCTGTTCAAATCCTTCTCAGGGTCCAAGCCACCAACTTACCAATCGTGACAACACAGTACCTTGCCTCACTGACCGACGTGACATAGCTTATCTTTTTTTCTTCTCTTTCTTTCCCTTATGCTACATAGCGTGCTGACTCATATTAACGATGAGCCGTAGAAAACCGGATATAAATACAAATCAAAACAAAACACCATGACTACTTGACTCGCTCGTCATCGATCTCGCCAGACTGCACAGGGACAAGAACATCGTGAAAAGCCTCGCGACGTCAGAGGTTACCTACCTGTTCTTTTGTCTACCGTGGAACTGCATTGGCCCACTCACACTGACATAGCCTATGTCTAAGCGCAACGCAAACAAAAATTCTCTAGTGTCGCATCACATTGGGCGAATTGGTGTGAGTGGGGTTTATGTTATTCTATTTTACTAACAAAATCAAGTCAAGTCTGGTCAAGTTAAACTTGTAAGTGTACTTACTGTACAGACAGAAAGTACCTACTGACGAAATCAGAACGAACGGACTGCGGCTTGTTGAGGGCTTATTCAGACGGTAACTTTGCATAATAAGTGCAGAGACTGCAGATAAACCTCGCTTCTTGTTGGGTGCGTCGCTCATGACGATTAATGCCGGTTGCTATTCCAGCAGAAACCAAGAGATCGTCATTCTGTTGAACCAAACGAGTATTTGGGTAAACAATTTATCCTGACTCTATCATGTCCTCTCACTCAAATCAACCAACACTTTTAACATCAACAACCCCTTTTCAACTCAATTAAATCCATTTCATTTTACCTTGGGACCACAAAACATACTCCTTTCCCCGCCCTCATCCTGTTCATACAAGTCTGGGGTTGGTTGGTAGGTTGTGTGTATCTCCCCCGCCAAAACTACCACCACCACCTCAACATGTACCCCATTCCTAGATACCACTCTGCAGTATCACTCTACCCTGCGCGATATAACTCACAACATGCCACAGTGACCCTTTCTTTCTCTACCTTCATATCACAATCACAGCAATCATTTCCCCTCCTTCTTCCCCATATTCCCCCGCAAAACAAAAACAACTCCACCTTCTCTACTCAGGTCTCTCGGTCTTGGTCTCACCACCAACCGTTCTGTATCATCCCCAAAACGGAAATACCGTCAACAGTACCAAGTACAAGCAAGATTGCATTTAATGATCTTTTGATCTGCATGTACCGTATAAGACAAGTTAATGTTCCCCTTGTTAGTACCGTACAGGTCAGCATGTAGTCCCTCTCAATGCGCAGTAGTACAGGGAAGAGCTCGCTTCAAAAGTAAAAGGCAGTTCAAGTTCCCGACAGACACACACGTGAAACAAACCGCCTCGGTGCAGATTTTCATACGTGTCATTATACTTCTTTATAGATGTGGTACTTTATATCAAGGTGTTGCGATTGATGAGATCCGTTTGATGCGAGAAATCGCGCAAGATGTTCTGCATGCGGTCTCGGGCAGCATTTGATGTAACTTCTCTTACCGACATCTTGAGATTACAAGGTCTCTCGGGTTAACTCTCACTCATTACGGTCAATATCCGAAGACAGAACTTGCAAAGTTCCTTCACAAGTATATCCTTGTACATACATACACGCTTCATTTCACACAGACCTAGATCGTCCTGCAAACGGTCCAGAACATCGAATTTAACCAAATTTATTCATGCTATTTTAATCATTACCAACATGGCGCCACTCGCTCTCCATTATCATCACTCATACCCTTTTTAGTTCTGGCCATACTTCTTGAAGGCGCCAATGAGGCCACCAGTAGAAGCATCGTGACCCTCACCGTTACCCTCCTCATCAAGCTCCTTGAGAATCTTCTTGGCCAGGACCTTGCCCAGCTCGACACCCCACTGGTCGAAGCTGTTGATGTCCCAGATAGCACCCTCAGTGAAGGTGAGGTGCTCGTAGTAGACGATCAGAGCACCCAACTCGGCAGGGCCAATGGCACCACCGACGAGAATAGAGGTTGTAGGTCGGTTACCCAAGAATCGCTTGTGAGGAACAAGCTCCTCAGGAGCACCCTCAGCGCGAACCTGCTCATCGGTCTTACCAACCATGAGAGCCTCAGCTTGGGCAAAGTAGTTGGAGGCAAGCATCTTTTGGTGAAGGTTGTCGCTAACGGGGTTGTGGGACTTGGCGGCGAGGATGAAGTCGGTAGGAATTAGCTTAGTACCTTGGTGAACAAGCTGGAAGAAGGAGTGCTGAGCGTTGGTGCAAGGCTCGCCGAAAAGGATGGGGCCTGACAGGTCAGCTTGGTCTTTGTTTAACTTTACATACAAGAACTTACCCGTGGTGTACTTGGCAGAAGAGCCATCAGAGGTGATGGACTTGCCGTTGGACTCCATGGAGAGCTGCTGGAGGTAGGCAGGGAATCGGTGGAGGTACTGGTCGAAGCTAATGATTGTTAGTATGGGCATATCCACTGAACACACAAACTTACGGAGCAACAAGGTGAGTCTGGGCCTGGAAAAAGTCAGAGTACCAGACGCTCAGGAGACCACCGAGAACGGGAATGTTGTCCTTGAGAGGAGTCTCGCGGAAGTGCTTGTCCATGGCGTGAGCACCGCTGAGGAACTTGTGGAAGTTGTCGAAACCAACGTAGAGAGCAATGCTCAGACCAATGGCACTCCAGACAGAGTAACGACCACCGACCCAGTTCTCAAAGCCGAACATGTTCTTGCTGTCAATGCCGAACTTGGTCACCTCCTCCTCGTTTGTAGAGAGAGCAACAAAGTGCTTGGCGATCTCGCCCTTGTTGTCGGTCTTCTCGAGGAACCACTTCTTGGCTGTGTTGGCGTTGGTGGTGGTCTCAGCAGTAGTAAAGGTCTTGGAGGCAATGAGGAAGAGAGTGGTCTCAGGGTCGGAATCCTTGAGAGCCTCGGCGATGTGTGTGCCGTCAATGTTGGAGACGAAGTGAAGCTTCATGTCGTCAGCACCGTAGTGCTTAAGAGCCTCGGTGACCATGACAGGGCCGCTGTTGAATTGTTAGCTCAGTCTACAAGATACGGCACAGAAACATACAGATCAGAACCGCCAATACCAATGTTGATAATGGTAGTGAGCTTCTTGCCAGTGTATCCCTTCCACTCTCCGCTGCGAACCTGCTCAGAAAACTCCTTCATGTGCTGGAGAACATCGTTGACGCCGCCCTGGGTGTTCATGACATCAACACCATCAACCTTCATATCCCAACCACCAACGTTTCGCAAGGCAGTGTGGTAGACGGCACGGTCCTCGGTGAAGTTGATCTTCTCACCAGCAAACATGGCATCGCGCTTCTTCTCAACGCCAGCCTGCTCGGCGAGCTTGACGAGAAGGTCGAGGGTCTCATCTGTGAGGAAGTTCTTGGAGAAGTCAAAGAGGATCTCGGAGCTGACACCGCCAGAGGTAAAGGTGCGGGTGAATCGGTCGAAGCGCTGAGGGTCAGAAGCAAAGGCTTCCTTGAGGACGAAGGACTTGCCAACGCTGTCGCGGTGCGACTGGAGGTCAGACCAGGCGGGGAGGGTGTTTGCGGGTGCCATTTTGTCGATATATGGGTGAGTATAAGGAATATAGAAGGGAAACAGAGAAAGGAAGAATGTAAGAAGAAGAGGGGAAATGAGGTTGTCTTGTATTTTGCTTCAGATCAGGTCCTCATACCTAAGCTGTTCCATGAGTGGAGGGGGAAAGAGCAGAGCACGGGCGGGGTGGGGGCATCATCCCACCAAATGTAAGCTCCAAGTCAACCGTTA
>JABFFG010000241.1:0-85823 GCA_013623685.1 Fusarium transvaalense
CAGACCCAGACCTAGACCCAGACTCAGAGTCTTTCACCAACGTCCCTGTCCCGCATCGTTTCTTATGTTTCACAGCTACAGCCTTCTCAGCCTCCTCTTGGCTCCTTCTGGTTTTGCGACGGGCAGTCTGTTGCAGACTTGACATCTTGCAGTGGGGGTTCGTTTCGCCTGCGTTACCGCACCTGGTGGTTGATGGCCTCGCCCGCATTCCGTACATTCCAGCCTACGGCCCCAGTCCGCAAACTATTCGCCTATCCTTTGCTTTGGCTTGACCGACCCCACGTATTCTCATTACCTTAACTCGATTATCGTTATCTTCGTGCGCCTCTGCTCAACGTAACACGACAATGTCCAACTACATGGAGGGTATGTCCTTTGGGCTCGGCTTCAATAACGTCGGCATGTCTGAGGGGCTTGACTCTGCGCAACAGTCCACAACATCGCCGTCATCCAACACCCAACAAGATGCCTCCTTCCACGCCCAGCCGACTTCTTTTCAAGGCAACGTTACTGTCTATCAAACAACAGGTCCCGATGCCCATACGAGCCCGATCCAGCAACCCGGAAGCAACACCCCCGCCCTGAACCCACGATCATGCGTAACCTGTCGCCGCCGGAAAGTTCGTTGCGACAAGCAAATGCCATGTTCCAACTGTCGTCGAGCACAAATTCCATGCGTCTTTCCTGCTCCTGGGAGGGCACCACGGCAGCCGCGCCGAAAAGACCCCAATGCGCCACCCAAAAACTCAAGTCAACGTGAGATAGAGTTGATGAAGAGATTGAGAAAGTTAGAGGGTATCGTAGAAGAGCTGAGCGGCCAGATCGAGGTCGAGTCTGGGGGTAAAGGTCAATCATCAGCCAGCTCGCCCGAAGCTGTGCACCCGGGCCAGAACAGTTCCTTTGACACATCGGCACATAATCCTCAAAGACACCTGTCAAATGCGTCTTCACAGCAAGGCAATGCTGGAATAACTGGCGAAAGCCCGCGAGTCAGCGAGGCTACAAGCGATCAGAGCGAGAGTGCTCGTAAAAGTATGCATAAGAAGTTTGGCCGGCTTGTCCTAAACGACAATGATGCCAGTGGAAGCCGAAAATACGTCAGCCATGGACTTTGGGCAAAACTTAATGACGAGGTCAGTTTATCTAGGATCGTTGTGAATTTGTAGCTGACCAATAAACCAGCTCGACTCTATACGAGAAGAAACACAAAGACTCACCGACGAAGACTTTGACGAATCCGACATGGAAGAAACGCCAGATAGTTCACCCGCAGTTGCTCTCTCGGCGAACCACAACGCTTTCATCTTTGGACATCGCTCCACAGAGGTGGATTTGGACAAATACTGGCCTTTGCCTTCAGTCATTCCATTCCTATGGTCTGTATACCAGGAGAATGTGGAGCCGCTGCTTAAAGTGCTTCATATACCAACTATGGAGCCCGTTTTTCGAGATGCGAGAAGGGATCACAAGCAGCTTTCTCCCGGGAATGAGGCACTGGTCTGGGCAATATACTATGCTGCAATAACATCACTAGATCCCGATGAGGTATGTTGAAGCCTTTAACTGCAATAGCGCAAGATACTAACTTGAACTCAGGTGCGAGCTAATCTTGGTGTTAACAAAGAGGATGTCCTTGTACAGTACCGTTTTGCGGTCGAGCAGGCTCTCGCCAAGGCCAACTTCCTCAACTCGTTAGACACCCCGATCATGCAGGCTTTGCTCATCTTCCTTCTTGTAGTTAAGAGCCAAGATGGAAGCCGCTTCTGTTGGTCTTTGACCGGCTTAGCAGCTCACCTCGCTCAGGGCATGGGTCTTCACCGCGATGGTTCACATTTCGGGTTGAGTCCCTTTGAAACAGAGATGCGGCGACGTCTCTGGTGGTCATTACTCTTATTAGACCTCAGATCCGCCGATGAGTTGGGTACTGATCTTATCATTCAAGACTTCAACTATGACACACAGATGCCAAGCAATATTAACGATGCTGATATCAAGCCCGACTCCACAGAAGCTCCTGAGCCCAGAGAAGGCCACTCTGATTGCGCAGTAGCGATTGTTCGCTTTGAGATTGCAGGTTTCGGCAGACGCCTTGTTCGACTATCATCCGCATCAATGACATTCTGTCCTAAAGGCATGCCTTTTGAGAACACTACTCTTGCTGAACGAGAAAACATGCTCATCGATGTTTATCGGAGGGTTGAGCACAAATTTTTGAAGCATGTCACCGCTGATACTGATCCTTTGTATTGGATGGCTGCCTCGATCGCTCGTATCATCATGGCCAAGATGACTCTGGTTATATACCAGCCAGTACTCTTTCCTGGTTCCGAAGGCGAAGGCGCGCTTTCGGACGAGGCGAGAGAGCGAGCCTACGTGGCAGCACTCGAAATTGCGGAATACAGTCACATCCTAAACAACGATACTAGATGTAAACAGTTTAGGTGGCTGTTTAAGACATACACCAACTGGTCTGCCATGGCCTACTTCCTCATAGCCAGTTGCCGTCGGCCATGGACCCCTCTCGTGGAACGTGGTTGGGAAGCGATCAATGGGTACGAGGATCATCCAGCCCAACTTTTGCGATCTAACGACAATTCATCTGTCGTGATGCCTATAAGGAAACTTTACTTGAGAGCACAAAGACACCGTGCAGCAGAGATTATTCGACTTCGCAGCAACCCCGAAGAAGCCCGTCGTTTGGAATTTGAAGAAAGGACAAATCCTAGGTACCAAACTCGATTTGGGCAGGAAACTGACCGGAATGTGAACAAGATGGATGAGATCAGGGAGAAATGGAGGTATCTGGTGCGCGCTGACGGAAGCAACGTACCGATTTCTACCCCAGCTGAGCTCAGTCCTGTGGCATTGCCAGAAGTGCTCCAACCGACACAACCACAAATCCCATCTCGCCCCCGGACACCGTCAGTCAATGATATCCCAGGAAGCTTTGAGCTCTCCGACACGACGATGAACTTTATGAACGATATGATGTCACAGGGTACCAACTTCAACATGGCAGGCTTCTGGCCACTGAACGATGTCGGCGCGGCCCAAATGAAAGCCATGAATAATGAAGCGACGCCCATGACTACAACTGCCCAGATGCCACAACCACAGACGACGCAAGCATTAGACATGGGTCACCAGTTTCATCCCCAGTCTATGCAACTACCTAAAGACGATGTTCCGCCGCCTTATCTCTGGAGCGGTCCCTACCCGGCCATGAACCCGAACTTTGATCAGACATCGGGTATGGATGATATTGATATGCTTGGGGAAGACTTTAATTGGCACCACTGGAGCCAAAATGTTGGTGGTATGTAGATAAATGCTCCATCACCAAAAATACATGGTGAGTTAACCAAGCCTACGTTAGTTTGGAAGACTATAAATGGAGTATATTGGGGGTAAATATGTTTGTATGATACCCGTTGAAATTCGTTATGTGAGCCGATGAATCTAGACAATCTTCTTTCCGATGAGCTGGCTACGTATGAATGTCACTTGTTCGTGCTTGTTTCTGCCACTGGGTCAATATCTAGTATAGTTACCCACTCCGCTTATAGTGGCTCTACTACTGTCGCAGGAGCAAGTGTGTATCAAAATTATAGTCTCTTTCGTTCCGCAATCATAGCTTCTCCTCTTGGTACTTGCTCTGTCTCTCTTCTTCCAGGACCGCCTCTCTCCCCCTGACTTCGACATTTGTCGGTCCACCTTTGCCGAAATTGACAAGAACCACACGTTCCCAGTCACCTCCTCTCTCTGAACCTCTAAGCTCGGGTCCTGGCTTATCCAGTCCCAGAACAATTCTCTTGTCCTGTTTTCTTATAAACAGATGGTTTGGGCTCATGACTTTGTCAGCCCAGGGAATCATGGCTGTTTTGTGCTGCTGGCCCTTCTCTGTCTCTGCCGTGGGCACCTGTTTTAGAAATGATAGTAGCTTTTCCCGCTGTTCTAAAACTTGATGTGGCCTTGTTCCTTCTGAAGGACTCTGAATTATCTTGGCAACCAGTGTTAGGAGATAGTGCTGTGGTGGGAAGAGAATGATGCTGTTGGTGGCGGCGCGGGAGAGGAAAGATTGTGCTGGTGCGAAGAGCGCGGCTGTGTGCTCGACACCATTGTCGGGTGTTGGTATGAGCATCTCGGATGGCATATCATTACGTGACTGTGGGAGCATGTACAGATACATCTGCGTCGTGAAGCGCTTGTTGTTGGTTGCGGGTGTGATCCAGCGTGTAAATGGGATGAGACCATCTATAATTTGTCAATAACGTTTGCTTCCATGTGTGTAGTGGCAGTTCATCTCACCCAGATCTGGCTCGGCTCCTACTGACTTGAGCCATTCCAGAAACTTGACTTGATTCCCGTGGATCATCTTCCTAGCTGCGTCTCTATCCTTGACATCCAAATTTATAAGCTCGTTATCCTTCCTGGCCAGTAGAATGCCCGTTTCTTCAAACGTCTCTCTAATTGCACCTATTCTGTACGCGAGTCCATCCTGATGTCTCTCTGGCGAGTCTTCCTCGGGGATAGCACCATCATGATAAGGATCTAGGTTTCCACCAGGGAAGACGTGGGCTGAGGCAAACGAAGAAGACGTGTGGACGCGGTGAAGCAGCAGGACCTCATTAGCCGGCGAAACAAGGAGTACCGAGGAGCTTGGTCGTGGTACTGAAGGTGGAGGCTTATTTGCTGAAGATGACTCTTGTCGAAAATACATTAGAGGCAGGTAGGGTTTGGGAGTGGGATTACATCTATGAAGGGCGAAATTGGTATCACGAAGAGGTTGTCGCGACAAAGAGCGCCTGATGGCGCGAAACAGTAGAGACATGAGTATTAAGTAAAGAGATTGACATTTATGACATAGCCAGTGAGTGCGGAGTAAGGCTCAAGCTGAACTGCTGGAGATGGGCATGTGAGGACTTGCAGGACAGCGAGCCGAGGTCCGGGCTTCACGATGCGGCGGGGTGAAGATCGGCTCCGAATGACCGGACGGTCTGGCGGGTTCCGGCAGGAATGACAATTAGGAGTGCCATGAAATCTAATAGAATATTCGAAAATGGGATAAGAAGGGATGTAAACTTTACAAGGCCGTCTATAAGCCTGACATAGAATGGGTTGCTACTCTGGTATACAGATTTTGGAATATAATATTCATTACTTGTTCCAGGGTAGGATCTCAACAAACCTGGAGCACTTATACGCACACAACTGTCATGTTGCACTCTACTCCGTAATAAAGCTGGCATTGGTTCACTGATTTCTAAAATTGACTTTTCACTTTGACCATCCAAAAAAAGGTCACTCAGCAGGTTCAACCTTGACGATAACCCTGTCAATGAAGGCACACAAAAAGACAACTGGACTTGGAAAAGACCCAAAAAAAAAAAGACAGCACTTCTCAATCATGATATAGTATAGGAACAGCCCGATGCGGGGGTCGAACCCGCAACCTTGAGATCGCGTACTCGTAAGAGTCTCACGCTCTACCGATTGAGCTAACCGGGCGTGCTTCGCCGGGTGATCAAGCCCGTTTTTGCGTTGGAGAGCGAGTTCAAAGTAATGAATATGTAGTTAGAATTTCGGTGGAATTGTGCGATGGAGGCTGGTTTTGGTGGGAACGATTGGGTCCTGTTTGTTGTGTGGTTCGCTGGGGCTTGGTTGGTGAGGGTTCAATCGGGAATAGAGCCGGGGATGTCTCTGTATTGAGTCTTGGCAAGTTAGTCTTTTGACACCAGAGCTCTTTTTCTAGCAGAGAGATATTGTATTTCTGATGACAGAAAGGACTACGAGTCAATAAAGCTAAGAAATGAAATCCCAGGTTCTATATATCGATAATCTGGGACAATTCGTGGCATTCAACTTTTGATTGTTCTTTGTTGTACCTAGATAATTCAAGGTAAGCTCTGATTGGCTTTTGGTGCTGACCCTCTTTGTGACCTTTGGCAGAGCAGGCAGGTGCAGCTCAGTCACGTGCACCAACCCCACCTTCCTCGTCTAGGGTTTCTCCCCCACGAAAAACAATTTCGCCTGAAAACTGGAAGAGCTACTGTTTGTTCACGGCATCTCGAGACCCGGCACGACACGACATCTTCACGAAGTAACGCCGCACTAACCCTTCAGACACAATGGCCAAGATCTCGTAAGTACTATCATCTGCGGAATCATTACAGGACTCGTCTCTCGTTCTCGCTTCTCGTATCGTCTCTGCGGAATCGTTGCAGGACTCGTCTCTTGTTCTTGCATCGTCTCTGCCAACTTGTCTGGTGATGGATCACCCGATGCGCAAAAGAGCTGGAATTTCTTTCTGAGAAGATGGCGGTGGTTTGGCTGGGAACGTCAAGACGAACTATGTGTTAACGCACACAACGAAAAACGACTACGGCTTCGAGAATACGGCATCACTGTCTCGACTGAAGACAACGGCATTCATGACTTCTGTCTTGAATTCTTTTTTCTTTACACACTCGATTCCGAAGCCAGCAGCTTGGCACACAATTGCTTTCGAATGCTTGCATCACCCGACAAATTTGGCAGAGAAGGATTCAACACCGAAGCGAGAACGAGACCGAGAGACGAAATTTTCAACACAACAGAATACTGACATGCTGTCCACAGGCGTGGTGCCCCTGGTGGCAAGCTTAAGATGACCCTGGGTCTCCCTGTGTACGAATATTCCCACCTATTTCTCATCCGATCCAGCAAACTGACTCCCTCTCCAGCGGTGCCGTCATGAACTGCGCCGACAACTCCGGTGCCCGAAACCTCTACATCATCGCCGTCAAGGGTATCGGTGCTCGTCTGAACCGCCTGCCAGCTGGCGGTGTCGGAGATATGGTCATGGCGACTGTCAAGAAGGGAAAGCCTGAGCTCCGAAAGAAGGTTCACCCCGCCGTTATCGTCCGACAGTCCAAGCCCTGGAAGCGATTCGACGGTGTCTTCCTGTACTTTGAGGACAACGCTGGTGTCGTATGTTTTAGCCCAGGTACAAACATGAAGATTTGGATGACTAACATGCTTTGCAGATCGTCAACCCCAAGGGTGAGATGAAGGGCTCCGCCATTACCGGCCCCGTCGGTAAGGAGGCTGCTGAGTTGTGGCCCGTAAGTTCTCTTTCGATTACAGCGTTGCGACACATACTAACACTTTCCAGCGTATTGCCAGCAACTCTGGTGTCGTCATGTAAGGTGCTTGCTTGCGAAAGGAAATCAAGGAAAGACAAAAGGGCGTGCGGTGCGTGGTGGATGGGTTTCTGTCCCGAATGCGATCAGATAGAGCGCGGTAAAGAAACATTATCCCCCTTCCTCAAGACTCCTACTTTTTTTCATCTGCCCGGGTCATGGGGAGGATGAAAAGGGGAATGTTCTTTTTATCTACTACTTTTAAAGTCGCTGGATTGGCACGAGGCTCTTGCATTTCGGTTGCGGCGTGTAAGGATGATTCACATACCAGGCATTGACATCAAGGACAAAACAAAAGTCACTTCAAACGATTTCCCCTGGGCGTTGTGTTCTGTTTTTGGGGTTCTAACTATGTGCAATTCTCCTCGCCGTTGACCTAGTGATTTTGTTCTGTGGTGATGTCCATATGAAGGATTCCAGATATCTTTCTCAGTGAATGCACCTTTCGTCAATTCCAGTAGTCCACCATGTAAGCTGTTGTTAAGTCAGAGCATAGTGCACATTCTCAATCACAGCCCTCTCATGTATGAGTACTATACAGTACTTTGATGCCATTGCCCAAGATCAAAGAACCGCTGGCGTGCAGTCTGAGAAGAGTGGCCTTAGTAGATACGAACAACATCGAATGCGCAACCTGGATGACATATCGATAGCAACATCATCAACCCTTAACATATTACCGACCATGTTTGTTGCATTACTTTACCTTGACCCTTGACTTGAGTATTGAGTATTACAATTACACCTAGTTATATATCAAACTACAAAACAAACATTCACAGAAAACCGGATCGACTTGGTATATATAACTTGAACATTAGGTCTTCTTTTAGGTGCTCGCTACTACGCTTGCCACTCCTTTTTCCTTCTCACGTTTAACCTCCCAAGTTGAGGCAGTCGCCGTGGTGATGCCGAACGATTATGCAAAGCCTCCCCCCCAACGGATGCAGATATGAGTGAACAACATTAAAAAAAAAGCAGAAAAAAAGCAATCGAAAACAACAACGAAAGGATTTTTTTTTTCGCATCTAGTGTACAAGAAAAAACGAAAGCGGGATCCAAAATGACCTCTCTTGATATTCGTAGTATACAGAGCGGCTGTATGTACTTGTTGAGAGACTGTGCTTGTCTCTTGGCGTTTCATGAGGGCGATGTCGAGCTAGTGGGCTGAAGGCCATATGCTTGACAAGTAACATTTTGTTGATGAGGTCTTTAGTGTTTGCAGACATAACCCGACCAACATCAGTTGTTAACATCAGTTTAAGAAACCCGGTTCGATGGCCAGTGGAGCGTGTCCTGACACTAATAGGGATATCCCATACCCGGCATGCCATGGCTATGTCCGTGGCTGGGATGTTGGCCATGAGCATGCATAAAAGGAGGAGGTGGGTTTCCAGGCTGATGCGGCGGAGGAGGGGGAGGGGGCAAATGCTGAGGATGAGGCTGGTGCATCTGCTGTAAGTGAGCTGGGTGAGGAGGGTGCTGATGGTGGTGTTGGGGGTGCTGGTGATGCACGGGATATTGATGATGGTGAGGGTGCTGATGTGGGTGCATAGGGGGTTGCTGATGAAGCATGGGCGGAGGCGGCGGTGGCTGCTGCTGCTGTGGTGGCATTTGGGGCTGGTCTGGTGCCATCTGCATCTTGAGAGTAGAATCTCTCTTCACGGGGGCCTTGCCCTTTGGCTTGGGAGCGACGACACCTGTTCTTTGCTCGGCTGCCGCTTGAGCAGCCTTCTTAGCCGCCAGGGTCGCTTTTCGTTTTTCAACGGCTCCAGCCATGTTGCCATTGGCCCAACGATCTACATCGCGTTAGTTTCAGGAAAGCATAAAACAATCGACCAAGTAACTTACTCTTCATAGAGGCCGACATCTTCTCGGATTTGGTCATCGACTTATAGTCCTTGGGAGTATCATCATTGTCATCGGCTGGAGCAGGGGTGGGCGTAGCAGGTTGAGGAGGAGGAGGCGGAGCTGGTGGTGCTGGTGTTTGAGGTGTTCCTCCATTCTTGATATCCTGGCCAGACCTGACAACCTTGATCTTCTGAATCTTGCGGTTGCTGAGGACTTGTGCCGGCTCAGTGGATGGAGCAGGTGTGGATGCAGTTGATGGGGTCTCGGTGACAGTGGTACCGCCGCTTGTTCTTTTGCCTCTCTTCTTCGGCGGTGCCTGGCCTGACTCTTCGACCCCATCGGGATCGTCGCGGAAACGCTTCTGCCGTTTAGGCCGGAAGGAGTAAGAAGACTCTGCAGTCTGAGAAGATTCCTCAGAGCAGGCAGTAGTCGGGCGGGAATCACCATTGTCGACAATCTCCATCTCAGGTGTGGCCTCGGCGAAGTAACCCCTGGGGAGTTTGAGAGTAACGAGGTGTCGACGAACTGGTGGCTTCACCTCTTTCTCCTTTTCCACTTCCTCGACTTGCTCGACTTCCTCTTCCTCTTCTTCGTCCTCTTCCTCCTGTGGCTCATCGTCGACGAATTCATTGGGGTCAGCCTCCTCATACTTGACTGCAGGTCTGGCGCGGCCGCGGCGAGTGGGTTTTGCTGGCTCTTCTTCAACTGGCTCCTCGGCGTCTGGGGTCGGCGCCGCATCCTCCGCCAGCATAGCATTCTTGCCACGGGTGCCCCGCTTGCGTCTGGTCTTGGGGCCCTCACCATCCGAGGCAACTTCGCTGTTGAAGCTGACTGCAAGGTTGGTCTGTGGCTCGTCCTCGGCGTTAGCATTCTTGCGTCGTCGACCACCGCTACGAGTGGGAACGGGTGTCGAGCTCCTGCTGACATCTTGCGTTGCAGGATCAAAGAGTTGAACGGGCTTGCGCTGGCGCTTGCCGACGACCTCATCGGTCTCTGTGGCCTTGGCAGTCTGCCTAGGCTGATTTCGCAAAGATCGACCACGCGTCATGACTCCAACCTGTTGGGTCTCGGGATTTTGTTTACCAATCTTTGAGGGATGAGGATCATACTCAAAGCCATAGGTAGCGGCCATGATGCGATCCTGACCTTGGAGATATCGAGTTTCAGTCAGACCCTCCTTATCACGAGATTTGTAGCCCTTGACAGCGAATTCAGGCTCCTCATAATTGACACCATGTTGGTGGAGGTTCCGAGTACGGGCTTCATACTTCGCATCAGCGGCTCGACGACGAAGAGAGTTCTCATAGTCGTCGACGATCGCACCTAGCTCACTCCACTCATCCTGCCATTGAACCAGGGAGACATTAATAGCTTCGAGAAGTTCATAAAGATCCTCGGTAGGCATATCTTCATAATTCTCGACAGCAGAGATGTACTCTTCAGGATCCCTGAGCTTGCGATATTTATAGTACCGAGTGCGCTCTGGCGGGTCTTGAGATTCGGAGGCATCAGCATCATCAACATCATCACCGGCAGGAGCAGGCGAATTGATGGCTGTCAGGTCTGCTGAGTCCGGTACAGGGGAGCCGCGAGTTGGTGTGTTGAGTGCAGGTGTGGGTGCTTCGAGCCCTGCATCATCTTGGTCGTCGACCATGGGCTCCATGTCAGCACCTTCTCGATCAGTGTCCTTTCCTTCCGGGGTCACATCATCATTTGCGCCATCCTCGTCTCCGGCCTTCTTTTCTGGGTACAGCAAGAACTCGCCATCGACATACGGCTTAAGATGAGCCCAGCGCCCGACCGGGGTCGGCTGTGGCATCAGCTCCAAAGGTACTCGAGAAGTGACAGACTTCTGGGGACTCGATTTTGGTTCCGAAGGCGCAGAAGACGCCGGGGTTTCAATTGTCTCAGCAGGAGGGGGGGTCGGAGCTTTCAGTTCAATAGGGCTCGAGAGAGTAGTTGGTTCTTCTTGGGTGATGGGATTCATAGGTGAATCGGGGACCTGGGGCTCGTCGGTAGTGACCGGAGCCTTAGCAGGCTCATCGTCGTTATTGTCATCACCGTTTTCGTTCTTGTTATTCTCGACACTTTCATCGTTCACCTTCTCGACCTCTGCTGAGTCGCTCTCCAGCTCCACGGACATGGAGATCTCATCAACACCGACTTCTTGGGGTGAAGCTGCATTATCCTGAGGCGGTTGATCGGGTTCCCGAGCCGGCGATGGTGACCGTAATTTGGCAGGGGACTTTGGTGGTGATGAAGGAACGCTTTTTGACGGCAATGGCGATGGGAAATCAGCAGGCAAAGGTGCAAATGTAGATGTGGCTGTGGGTGCTGGTGCAGATTCGGGTGGAGGTGTAGATGCATTGTCTTGAGCGGATTGAGTATCAATGGCAGCGGCATCAGTCATTTCGATATCTTGAGCAGCATGCTCTTCTTGCACCGGATCTATATCCATTTGATCCATTTTGTCTTCTTGGTGCTGATCCAATAACCGATCTGGTGATTCGGGTATTTGTTCAACAGTTGGTTGATGATAAGGTTCTTCCTCGACAGTAGTGTTATTGGTGGTGAAGGAATCGGCTTCAGGATTATTTTGCGGAAGAGGTTCAGCAGCAGGCAGCTCCACAGTACCATTTACAGGCTCAGGTTCGGATGCGGGAACAATAGGTGGATGAATAGATTCACTCTGATTGTTCTCATCAGCTGTGATCGGCAGTGGTGCTATTGTCGGTGCCAGCACTGGCGTTGACACTTGCACTTGCACTTGCACTGGCACCGGCACCGGCACCGGCGCGGATACAGGCAATGACACTGGCTCGTGGTCTACCTCTTCTGTTTTAACACTGACAGCTGGCACAGCTGGGACTGCTGTTGTGGAAGCTGGCTCGGATTCTGTACGTGGTATTGCCGTTTCCAACTCTGCCGTTGCATCATTGGTATCCGCTACAGTTGCAGATTGCTGCTGGATATCATTGAAAGTTTTCGGCTCAGGTTCCACGTTGGGAAAGTTTTCGGCTTGCGGCTCTGCAAGCTGAGATACAGGTTCCTCGATAGAGTTACTTATAGGTTCCACAACAGGATATACTTTTTCTGAGGGAATTTGACCCATTTCAGGAACTAGGTCAGTGTTTTCTGTTAGAGGCTCAGTTTGATAGCTGCTATTAAATTGCGGCGCAGGCAGCTCATTCTTGGTTGACTCGTTTTGAGATTCTTTTTGAGGTGATTTTTTCGGTGAGCCTTTCGGTGACATCTTGGACTGAGGGGATGAGTTATTGGAATCAGCACCTTCTCTCAGCTCTGAGTCGTCAACATCTGAGTAATATGCACCGACTTCGATGGTGTCTTGGACGTCGTTATCGTCATCCTGCAAAGCAGCCTGATGAAATGCCTTGAGGTCACTGGATTTGCGTGTCGGATTCCTCCGGCGGCTTGATGGAGTGTCGGCACCCATGGAGGCGCCTCTTCTCTTTGAGTCATTGGTGTAAAAGTCATCCGTGTCGAAATTGATCTCTGACCTGCGTTTCTTGCCGCGTGCCGAAGATGTTGAGTTGGGGACGACGACATCATCGTCAATGTGCTCAAAGGTGTAATCCACACGAGCACGCTTACGGAGACTGTGGCCGCCCTTTTTGGGGCCATGCTCACCCTCATCTGGCATTGGAAAGTTATCCATAGTTGTAGATCGCCTCTTGGAATTTGAGTTACGACTACTACCTGGAGGTGAGAAAGTGAAGGCGTGCTGAAGGGGTTTGGTTGAGCGGCGACCACCGGGAGTGGTATTAGTCTGAGCAACAACAGGGCTTGTGAGTGGATTCAAGTCAAAAGAAGCCTCTGAAGCAGAGGTAGGAGAAGCTGAAGCTCCTAAAGGGCGACGACGTTGAGGCATCCGGCGCGAGCGGTCCATTGTCAGTCAAGACAGGCTCTGAGGTGAGGCTGGGATGTTACAGCAAGGACGTGTAGCGACCAGCCGGGCCCGCGAGAGGCGTCATGCGAGTGAGTCCACAGACACAGGCAACCTTAGTGCGCAGTGCTGAAAGGATAACAAATACCTGCAAGACGAGCAGGGCAGCCTGGAATTGAAGACAAGGCAATGACAAGACAAAGGGTAGAGAGGATGAGGCTCAAAGTGCGTGGATATGAATGAATGAGATGAGCGTGTCGGATGGAGTAAGAGAAACAGGCCAGGCCAGGCCAGGGCAGAGAAAGAATTTTGAAGTACAGGACAGGGAATTGGCGGCAATGGCAATAGGTGCTAAGGTATTTGCAAAAGCGCAAGACGCCAAAGTAAAAAAAGAAAGACAAAGGTGTCTAAACAATGCTGCAGCAAAAAAGAGTTTGAGTTGAAGGCCTTTGATCCAACGGCGATGCGATGGTTCGACCAAGAGTGTTCAATATACGACAAGAGTCGCGGGTGAGTGATGAAGACAGTCAGTCTCCTTTTGGCTCTGATGGTTGGTCTCTGCCCGTCCGTTGATTTTCTCAAGGTAGGTGTCGTGGTCCGAATAAGCCAGCCAAGGCTAGACCAGACCCGCCTGGGGCCTTTCTGTTAGTGGTATCCTGGCCACTGAAGGCCACTCTCTCACAAGGCTCAGGGAATCAGCCCCAGCAACCCCTTCTCCGGGGTTCCTCCACGCCAATCACAAGCTACGAAATGATGCGGACCTACGCAGCGCTAGTACAACTCGGGAATGAGCATGACCGTGTCGTCTGCTGTAAATCACTGCGTGTTAGTGGCTGTTTGGCTGTGTAAGTCGCAGGTGAGCCAATGGCTGTACTTGCTAAGTACTTTGGGCTGAGTTGCGGGTGAGGCTTACAGCGCGCAGAGTCAGGCATATTGGTGGGTAACCATTAAGTACATGTTTCAGCACATGAGCCATTACACCTTGATGCTTTTGTATGGAAAAAAGGAGATTTTTCAAAGGAACGCAGTGATATCATTAGTAGTAACTAGTTGACGAGAGTATTAAACGGATATAGCTCAATCATCAGATCAAGATGCTCTTTTTGTTGACTTGGTAACCTATAAGTTATCTCATGCAACTGTATATCCTGGTGTTAGGTGTAGCTGTGGTTATCCATTTTGTAGGTTCGCAAACTGCACGTGTTCCGTGGATGTTCCTGCCTTTTCGGACCCTTGCAGCTGTCCTGTCCTGTCCTGTCCTGTCCTGTACCTCCAAAGCTCCAACCAACCCACCTCCGTCTATCTATTTGCGCCAAACAGTCTACCTTCTTCCAACCCCCGCCCTCGACTAATCTCACCACGAGCCTCCAACAGTCCCCGGGCAACTTCCAAACCACCACGCTTTTGTACATTACGAGATATAGCCTGCAATTATGGCGTCGAAAAAGACCAAGCCCGCTGCTGGTGACGATGTCGACGTTGACGAGCTCTTCTCTGGACTTGACCGCGATACGAAGCCGCCCAAGAAGACTACCAAGTCTAAACCTACTTCCGCTGCATCAAAGGCAATTGCCGATCAGGACATTCTGGCCGATCTCGAGTCCGAATTGGCTGAGCAGCCTTCACGACCTCATACTCCTCGACTCAAGGATGCTACCCGTCGTTCCACAGCTACACCTCCCGCCGGTGACCCCCGGAAGTCTACAGATAGTGCACGCAGTTTGAAGGCCACATTCACACCGAGCGCCACGAGTTCAGAGCTCCATGAGAACGAGAAGAAGCCAACTTCTGAACCTGTCCAGCAGCAAGATCCTGCTCCACAAGCTTCTGGTGGAGGATGGTGGGGTGGCATTCTGTCCACGGCTAGTGCTGCCATGAAGCAAGCTGAAGCCGCTGTCACCCAAATTCAGCAGAACGAGGAGGCCAAAAAATGGGCAGATCAGGTAAAGGGAATTCGAGGACTCGACGTTAACACTCTACGAACATACGGTATGACCAACTCAAACATTGACCTTTACTCTAAAGCTAATTGGGATTCTAGGTGACGAACTCCGACATCGTGCTCTACCTACCTTTACCAACATCCTCCATACTCTTGCGCCTCCCATCAGCTCCCACGAGCGTCTCCTCATTCACATCTCCCACGATCTTGTCGGCTATCCATCTCTCGACCCTCTGATTCACAACGTATTTGGTCATGTGATGGCACAGGTTGAGGGCGGCGATCTTCTGGTCATCCAGCGTGGCCAGGAAAGCCACTCTCGACGTAGTACCGATAGTGCTGCTGGATGGCACGACGGACCTTGGTGGAGACAAACTGATACTGCTCGCGAGCTGGGCTTGATAAACGGATTGCCAGAAGGAACCAAGCTTTGCCGCGCCAACGCCGAATCGCATGCGAACGAATACTTCTCAGCTAACGGTGGTGTGGAGGCAGCCAAGCTCAAGGCCACGGAAGATGTTAGCGAAACCAACCCGGTTCGAACGTCCGACTTGTTCTTGGCTGTCCAGGCAATTGCTGTGGATTCTGACGGAACTTTGTTTGCTCGTACTGCTTCGGCCGAAAAGGAGAAGGAATCTTCCAATGCCCAAGACCAGGATGATGACGACGATGAGGAACTCATCTGCTTCGCTGTCTTCATCTTGGACCCTGTCCACGACATTGAATTTTACACCGTCAGCCAGTCTATTCCTGCCCGATGGGTTCAGTGGCTCGACACTCCAGCTCCTCTCACTCCTCACTCTGGCGAGGATGGCGATGTTTCAGACGCCAACGTTCCAGACGAGATCAGAGATATCATTGAGAGTGGTGGTGTTGATCCCCGAGAATGGGTGGCTGAGTGGCTTGAGGAGCTTCTTAACCTCTCTATTGGCACTGTCGCCCAGCGATATGTTGCTCGTCGCATGGGTGTTGGCGAGGGTGGTCTTGGCAGAGGCAAGAAGAGGATGGAAGAACTTGTGCAAGACAATGCTGGAGAGGCCGCTCGTGCCGGCGTCATTTAAACGATGTAAAGGCGATGAAGATATGAAATGTATTATGCCACAAGGTAGGTTGGGCGTTCGGGTTTGCGATTGGCAAATGTGACTCTCCTGAGCTTTAAAATGGTTTAGGAATATTGGAATACCGGGTTTTATGTGATCATGCAGTGCCACAATTAAATTTGAATTAAGAGTCCTTAGTATATTATGTGAGTCGACTAGCTAAGCCGTGTCACACCAGACATGACCAGCCCACAATATACCTTCGCAGTCTAGTAGATCTCATGTGTGACCAGTTCGATGCACCGTTCCGGCCTTCTTGAGTTCGCCTCTGGCCTCTCTTGTGGCACTCTCCAGACTAACTTTCTTCAACGGGCGGTACTCGGGATCCCACATCTGTTCCTTGATCCACTCCTCCAGATCGTTCTCATCCTCTGGGATGCCTTCTTGTGTAGCCTCGCCATCTTTGACAGCTGCCTGTATCACGTTGCGGGCAATGCGAACACTTACATCCCGCACAGAACCCACGTCTGGTAGAAGAGGGGCTGTCGAGTCTTTGAGAACAGGACTTAGAGAGGAAACACCCTCTACAGCTGCGACGAGCATGCGGTCTGTAAGATGCTTGGCGCGGGAGAGAATACATCCAAGTCCAATTCCGGGGAAGACGACCGAGTTGTTGCACTCGCCCACATTGATGGTGATCTCGTCGCCGTTGTCACCCCAAGGGCCCTTGACGGGTGGGAAGGGTGAGCCAGTGGCTACAAGGGCCTTTCCATCGGTCCACTTCAAGACGTCCTCGGGCTTGGCCTCATGGAGGCGGGTTGGGTTGGATAGAGGGAGGACGATAGGACGCTCGTGGTGCTCGGCCATGGCACGGATGACATCTTCGGTGAAAGCACCAGCCTTGGTGGATGTACCGATGAGGACATTTGGACGAACCTCTTTTACGACGGAGAGTAGATCGGTATCTTTGTCTTTCCACTCCGAAACTTCTTTGGTATACATCTTTTGGGATTCAGTGACATCGTCAGTCTCAGATGTGAGAAGACCGGACTTGTCAATCAACCTAATATTGGTAAGCACTTGGCTTCTCTATCGGTTTCAGGTAGTTTATCTTACCAGATCTGCTTTGCTGCTTCTTCATGGCTCATGTTTCCTTCCGTCGCGATAGCGTCTCGAACTTGGTCTGCGATACCGAGACCGGCACTGCCAGATCCAAAGACTACCATGCGCAAGTCCTTGAGCTTTTGGTTGCTGGCGTGGAGACCGGACATGATGGCAGCGAGAGTCACGCAACCAGTTCCTTGAACGTCATCGTTAAAGCAAGCAAAGTCTGGACGATAACGTTCCAGGATTTTTCTCGCTGTTTAAAGTCAGTCTCATGTTGGCGATTTCAAAGCGGATGGGCTTTACCGTTGCTGAGACCAAAGTCCTCAAAATGGATGTAGGCGTTTGGGTAAAGCTTCCTTGCGGATTGCACGAACTTATCGACAAACTTGGTATACTCTTCCCCTCGAACACGCTTCTGCTTCAAACCCAGATACAATTCATCATCGAGAAGTTCCTTGTTGTCTGTGCCACAGTCCAAAACTACGGGAAGCGTCCTGTTGGGGTGAACACCTGCGCAGAGCGTTGTAAGGACCAGCTTGGCGACGGAGATGAGTATGCCGCCGACGCCTTGGTCACCGATGCCGAGAATTTCTTCTCCATCTACGGATGTATTAGTTTGGTGTCACAAACTTGGGGGTCAAACAAATAACTAACCAGATACCACGATGTAGTCAATGTCTTCTGGGTTGCCCCATTGCGCAAGGTTGTGCTCTACTTGATCTGGGTCTTGAATGTTGAGATAACAACCTTCTGGGCGCCGGAAGAGCCGGGAGTAGTTCTGAATAGCATCGCCTTCTGTTGGTGTATAGACTATGCTCATCATCTCGTCGAGGTGGAGCTGAAGAAGCTATACCAGACAGTCAGTATAACCTCACGACATGTAAGTGTAGGTTGAACTCGCCTTGTAATATAGAACCTCATTTTGATCCTTGAGTGAAGTCAAGAATGTGTTTTTAGCCAGATCATCGGGTCTAGATGAATATTGTTCATATGCTCGCTTGCACTGTTGCTCAAGTGTCTGCACACCTTGAGGCAATAAGCCTGTGAGGTTGAACGCACGACGTTCATCAGGAGGAAAGGCGGATCCTTTATTGAGGTAAGGCGTATTTAAGAGCGATGTACCGCTGAGAGCGCAGTTGATAGGGCCGCTGGTGCTAAGGGGAAGGTTCTCATATTTGGAGTTGGATTTGGTTTTAGTAGTCGTAGACTGTGATTTCCCAGCCTGGGTAGCATAGTTATTGGTGAGATGTCGCATTGGTAATGATGGTGATGGGCAGAATCGATAGAAACGGGACGACGAGGGTTTGGTTAATTTGAACATGACGATTATTTGAGGCGACAGCAAAAGGGAAGCAGTATTAGTATTAATATTAATGGATTAGCAGTGGGTTCTGTAGTCTAGTATGATAGTAATTGTTGGAAGTATCAAGAATTCATGATCGGGCCGTCAGATAGTTAGTTAGTTACAGCACACCATGACGTCGTTGAGATCTCACGGACACAAATCCACTCTGACGAAATCTTGATATGGAAATTTACACGTAAAAAAAAAACAGGACAGGACAATGATTGCGTGGTTAATAATAATGTTACCCAAATTTATGATGCTATACAAGTTTCTAATCACTAATAGGTAGGTAAAACTAAGAGAGAAATGTCGGTGCTCCTGGAGCCTCGCCCGTGTAGAAATTGAGACAATGTTACCCACCAAAGTGAGCAACAAAGACGAGACGGACGTGGACTATGATGGCCCTTGTTCTTCTAGCAACGACGATGAAGAAAAAAAGTGAAAGGAAAAACAGGACAAAAGCCCCGTTATCCTCTCCCTTTTCTTCCATCGTTAAATCATACCTTCAGACTACTTCACAAGGACAGCACAAAACGTGTCGTCGGAGGAAGACCCTCCCGTAAGGGAAGACTCGTAGGAAACACAGAGTGACTGAAGGAAGAACGCTGCGGATGACATGAGGATGAATAATGAAATATACCTTACCGTAGCTTCAAGAACGCATATCACTAGATCTTACAAAGATCGCGTCTCTGGTTGTTTGGTTGCTCTTCTTGAGACTCCTTTGTTTGCATAGCATTGCATGTTGAAGTGGGAGAGATTGATCAAAGAAAATTTCACGCGACGAGTTTTGGTGGTGGGGCTGACCCGAATTAAAAACTCCACTGGTTGGCGGGCCATAAAACCCAGCCACCTGGTGCTCACTGTTGAATCGCTATTGGTTCATCAACTTACACCGGGACATTTCATGCCTGGGGGTTTGTCTCGAGATATTATACATATGCAAATGGCTTGGCAAGCCAAGTACCCTACAGTAGCCAGATAATGAGAATTTACATCAGCTCTTTCGTTGATTGTTGACTTCATGGCAAGTAGCAAGAGTCTTGATTGTTTCAATCAAGTAAAATAGTGGCAGAAGCAATCAACCGGCTGATTATTTAACCAAAACACAATTCCAACACATGGACCAATAGTTCTTTGTGAGTGACAGTGTATCAGTGATGATACAATGTGAAGACTCAATATGAGAACAGTAATTTATGAATACAACATATCAAGAATTGTCCTATTCGCAAGCGTAGTAGGTAGTGTGAGTATCATTAGACTAGTTACTTATGTTTTACATAGTTCCATGCCACTCAAAATTCAACATTCATAAGGGACCAGTCATGTAAAATACGATAAGCGAATGTCATCTCAAATTGCGCAATATGTACGGTTTTATATACGGTTTCCCTCATAAGAAGGGTAGGTTGAATCGAAAATTGACGATCCCATTCCTTCACATCCCTAGTCTCATTCTCATCATCATCATCATCATAAGAGTCTAACTCTTGCCCCGGTCCTCCTCTTTCTCCCCACTCAAAGACATCCTCATATCTTTTGCAGACCTAGTAGGAGCTTACTGGGCGCTGTTGCCGTTGTTACCAATCAGGTTGGGGGAGCTGCGGAGGTTGCCAGTGATCTTGCCAGAGGTGGCAGTGGAGGTGAGCCAGCTGGTAACACCAGAGACACCGGAAACACCCTCGACAGAGATACCGTAGAGAACAAGTCCGGCAATGTGGGGAGTGGCCATGGAGGTACCGCTGATGGTGTTGGTGGCACTGTTGCTGGTGTACCAAGCAGACAGAACGTTGGAGCCAGGGGCAAAGATGTCAAGGACGGTGCCATAGTTGGAGTAAGAAGCAATGGCCCAGTTGCTGTCGATAGCACCGACAGTGATGGCACTGGGAGCAGAGGCAGGAGAAGTGTTGGCAGCGTTGGCGCCATCGTTACCGGCAGCAATGGCAGAGATGATACCGGAGCGGGAAGCAGACTCGACAGCGTTGTTGAAAGAAGCAGAGTAACCACCACCGAGAGACATGTTGACGACGGAGCTTCTGGTTCGGCCCTTGGAGATGATGTCGTTGGCAGCCCAGTTGAAGCCACCGAGAATGATGGAGGTGCTGGATGAGCTGCCCTGGAAGACCTTGACAGCCTGGATGGTAGCCTTCTTGGCAACACCGTAAGTCTTTCCGGCAATGGTACCAGCGACGTGAGTTCCGTGACCGTTGGTATCAGCGTTCTGGCCGCTGAAGGCAGTGTAGACGGCCTGGGCACGGCCCTCGAATTCGTTGTGGCTGGTGATAATACCAGTGTCAACGATGTAGGCGTAAGTGCCCGAGCCAGCGTTGGTGTCGTAGATGTAGCTGGTAGATCCTCTGGAACGGTGAGAGACAGTTCCGAGTCCCCAGGGAGCGCCAGACTGAGTTGTCAAGGCACGCTTGGAGAGAGATTCCTCCTCAGGCTCGTCGACCCAGTTGATGGTCCAGACGCGGTCCTCTTCGACAAGGGCGACCTGAGTGAATGTTAGCACTGGAAACAATATCAAGATATAGGTATACTTACATCGGGGTTCTCCTTGATCTCCTTGATGGTGTTCTTGTCGAAAGAGCCAGCATAGCCGTGGAAGCCATACTTGCCGTTATAGGTGTGCTCAACACCCTTCTCGGCACGCTCGTTCAATCCACGCTTGTGGACATCTCCGACCCAGTTGAGATGGCTCTCAACGTCGGCGGCAGCGATGTCAGACTTGAGAGTGATGATGTACTTGCCAGGAATGACTTTGCTGGAGTCAACCTTGGCAGTAGGAGCAGCGTTGGCGAGGCCCAGGAGGCTGGTCGCGGCGACAGCGAGGTTCTTAAAGTTCACCATTATGAGAAGACAAAGTCAGAGAAGAGTTTAGGTCTTGAAGTGTTGATGAGGATGAGGATGGGGATGATGAGAAGGATAGTCGTTCGAAGGAAGGGAGACCGTGAGGACTTATATAGATGTTGATCCACCTTGGTGCACGGCTTCATCTTTCGTGATATTAGCATGGAGATCCATAGTAAGAGGCAAACCTGGAACTATGTTGCCTCTGTTCTCAGACCTGTTGCTTCATCAAGGCACAATCGAAGGGATAACATTCGTCAACTGCCTTTTGCGGAAAGAGTGAATGCTTCACACAGTGTCCCATCGTTGTCTTGGGCAGGGCCCAACGCAAAAAGGAAGGCGGAATGTGGTGTATCGAGGCGGCATGGGGCCAAGAGGTAACGCAGGATAGCGAACGATGCAAAAGTCCTCGAGGAATGCAAGTAGCTGGTCCCTAGACCAGGCCTCAAGTACAACGTGCATGGATGGAGCCTCTGGCCAGAATGGATGCCATGATGATAAAGAATTGTGATAGTAGAGCTACACCAAGTGAACGTCTTGAGCACATCGCTTGACTCAAGCTTCAACAGCACCCATTAGCATGTGATGAAACAAAGAAAGAGAGTGGACGAGACTCCTGTCAAATGACTTCGCAAAACTGGAGGTCCAGCTAGCCCCTTGGTCTGTTCTCGCTATCGCCAATTATGATCGACATTGCACTAGCAGAGCGAGGCGCTAGTCAACTACATCTATACCCGGTCGCAAGGCTCTAGTGACTCTATCTTGGCAGCGACTGCCGACATCCAAAGGTGGCAGACTTGATATGTAGAGTTGTCCAATGCGGAAGGCAGACAGATGCTATTGTGCCTTTGAATAGAGACAAGGGCAGGAATAAAGCCACTCGGAGTCATGGATCGGTCCGTAGAATATGCATAAACCCTGGTTCGGGAATTTGTTGTCCAAGACTTGAAGGATAGGTAGTTCAGGATGCCTGCCAGAAGTTAGTGAACTGCCCATTAAGGCAGTATTACTCCTCCGCAACTCCAGTATGTTTGTGTCAGGTCAGACGAACTATATCGATAACCTACCTTAACGTACAGCAAAAGCTGTAAAGGCTCTCACGTAACAAAGCATACCACTTCCAGATCAGGAACTGCAGTATTGAGCATCCTGCTAACTTCCTCATCGGGGCACTATGGCCGTCTGGGTGCGTATCGTTGCCGCTGGCTTTGCAGTATAAGACACTGGCCTGGATGCTCGTTTCTACCGAGGCTGAAGTGGCGAGGCTAAGCTGTATATTGGCCACTCTTGATTGCCTTGCCTTGCCCTTGCCCAGCCTGCATCTGCTTTCAATTAAAGCCAATCAAAGGATATGAAGGAGGTCAGCGTGATTTGATTTGAAAGGCTGGAGGTGTACTGGGTGCTGGACTTGATCCGAACTGAGACTTTCTGATGCAATGAGGTTCTGATGGTAGCATCGCGGCAGTTTTAAGCGAATGGAACTTGGATTATACTGATTATCCCTGCACTGAGGCTGTCGTAATCTAAATTCCAAGAGATTTGTATGTAGTATAATATGGGCCATCCGAGTTCACGTTTGTTGTAAGTCGTCCACTGTGGGTTTGATAATGGATGTGCTGGAAATAGAGGTGGGGGATAAGTGGGGTAAGATCGTGGCGTTCATCTAACCAGTTAAATTAATGGGCAAGAATGATTGTCCATCCACTCTTGCCAGTTCTTCTTAGGGATAAGATTTAGTGGCCGAGGGAAGGCGCACCCCAGAAGTCTAACTTACAAACTCATTCAGGTACTTGCTGATTCTGATTGCTTAGTGCCTGCCTCACCTGTCGTGTCGTAAGACAATCCATCAGCCCCCTTGCAGAAACACGGAAGTTTTCATATTAAGGTAGGCGCTGTCTGTACTCACTCAGCACCTTCTCCTTCTCCTCCTGCGTCATGAATCCTTCCAAACCTGGTTTCCATTCAAAACCAACCTCAGAATCAAATGGTCCCCACCTCATGCATCTCATGACCCTTGTCTCTCAAACGTGCATGCGGTCCAACATCAATCAGTCAATCACTCCATCCATCCTTATCAGCGCCCACCTGATTCCATCTGAACAAAAGTGCTCAACATACTGGATCCCCAGATGACATTAATACCATTTACAATTTGTTGCATTAGCTTATCGAGCGCCAAGACCCTTCGGCAATATTCTATCAAGCAATACTCCAAGCCCGCGAATCCCACACTCAAGACTATTCGTGGAACCACTCAGCTACCGCTCGCACGCCATCCGCAAGAATGTTGACTTAGGTTGTTTTCTAGCGGCCCTGGACCCAATCCTTGTGTTGTCTCGAACTAGGAGGTTACTACCGCAATCCTCCCGTGTTCCCTGGCCGCTCGAGATATCTCAGCCTACCTAGGTAGTCAGCAATTGGTTGTTATCACCGGCCCCTTGCCTACAACCTTGGCCGCTGCTTCTCAGCGCTTACATTACAATGTCAGACTCATTGACTTATCAGGCTATTCTCCGTGCCTGTGCCCGTGCCGCACGATCACCACGGCCCGCTTGAATCCTTTTGATGAGGGGCTATTGATCTTACCGTTGTAACAAGGCCCAGGAACAACACCGTAAGCTGAGCTTGATCTCATGATCGCTCGAGGATGAAGCCTTGCTACGTCTTTTGCAAATGTTACCTACCAAACTTTTCGTTTATCAAGGTGCACACACCCTTGCTATTCTGACTCTGGACTAGTCAACTCGTGGCTCCCAATTCAACGTTGCGATAGTACTCTCCCTAACAAGAATAGCCTGGATATAGGGCTTCTCTCGTTTTGGATGAGATCATCAATGGTGCGTGCCACTACTGCACCCCAAGGACCTCATGGCCTTTGAACCGACGCATCTCGCCATTGCCTAAGATCTTGCAGCTCAGAGCTTTGACGACAAAAGTCCATGCAACGTCAACGGCTTCAGCTCCTTCCTAGCTGGTCACTCAAGTCCGAGATGCAACCGCAATGTCGCGATAAGGATGCCATCTTGCTCAGAATCCTTTAAAAACGAATCCAATCATTCCATACTGTAGAGTCCTGCATGGCTCTTCGGGTACGTGTTCCCCCTTGACACCTTACAAATCACGAAAGCAAAGGGTCTCATACCGTGATAGGAGCGACTGGATACCAACGGCCTCTTTTACGACATTCCTCAAGGCTACCACCTATCTGTGCCTTGGACGCAACGCGAGCGGTAGGAAGAGTATCCAATCAGCACAGATACGTGGTTCTTCAAACTTTAAGTGTGCTCTCGATGTCTACGAAAGGGTGTCCGATCAACACCACTATGAAGCGATCCTCTGGTAAGTGTTGATGCATCTAATTCCTACTATGCCTCCTTCTAGCTTGATCTTTTGCGTTCTGGCCTCTCTTACCATTCATGACGGTCGAGGGCCAACTTTGTTACCTTCCTCTTCTCGCAAGATTCCGAAAACCTTCGCGCGCGGGTGGTGGCCAACTTGAATCACATCATCAACCCAAATCCTTAGCCATGATACACAATCAAGTATCGAATCGAATGCCACAAGATCCAGCCAAACGCTCGCTGGTCAGCTGACACTCTATAGGATCTATGCAGGAACGGGGCTTCTGTTGTAGAAGCCCCGTTGGCTCAGTGGTAAAGCGTATCACTAGTACTTAAAACATCAAATGATAAGATCACTGGTTCGATTCCAGTACGGGGCATTAACGACGTCTTGAGACGTTCTTTTTTAGGTCGCTGGCCTTCTTTTTGCTATTTCTGATTGATTGAGGGTGGGAAGGAAGGTGACTCTGGGTTTCACCAGTCCAGCCCTATATTCTAGGTTGAAAGAGGTAAAGAACGCAAAGAACATGTCCGATTTGCCCTAAAATCTCATTTCACAAACGACTTGATTGCCTATGCTATCAGCTTTCAATGCTTGCTGTTGGAGAATTAATGGTTTGCAGTCTAAATTCTGCCAGAGGTGTGAGGCTGGGCAGTGCATATGAATGCCCTTCTCTTGGTCCAAGTCAGCGCTCAAACGAACATCAACTCATCCAGAACAATGTCGAGTTATCTTATCAAAGCTGGCGGCGCTCATAATATGGCCGCGTGGGGTAACCTCTTGGAGTGCTACATTAATCACTCTCAAATGTAGTCCCAGCTCTCAACTGCCGAGCATAAGATTGTTGGCTGATACTGTTGGCTTCTCATCTGCATACGGCAGCGGCCCCTATTGGTTCCAGATCGTAGGATCAGGCACCTCGTTGATGAGGGTGCTAGTGTCGGCTCCAGATATTGGTTGCTGGTTCTTGCACTATCTCCGAATATGTAGGCTTTGTCAGACACAACCTTAATCAAACTTCTAGACAAGGCGATGAACGTAACCAGGCATGGGCTAGAAGACAGAAAGATTCGTTAATATCTTATCAAGTACCAGGAAACAATATCCGCACCGCGGACAATATCGGTACAGAACTTCCCTCCCTTGGTCTTTAGATGATATAGATCTATCCCAGGTGTGTTTCCAAAACATACGAAGCAACACTGCCCCCAACAGTTGCAGGTTTGTGATTATATTTCCAACACTGCAATACTTGTATTACACAGCTTTGTTACATTTGTAGAGCGTCTAATGGCTTGCACATAAGTATTGCTTGTGGTATCAACTTCGGTTGTCCTGTTGCCCCTAGTAGGTGAGGTGCGGAAGGTTAGAGCAATTTATAAGATATTATCATGTCAGCACGCATCATTTGAACTTCCCGTAACCACCTGGGCTATAAAATGGTCTTTTTACAGGCCTAGACACATATGTATCATGTCTGATATGAAGCTTGAGACTCGAACAAGTTTTAATGTGTACTCATTTTTAAGCCTCTCAAGGAACAAAAGCTAAGAATTCACTCCCAATGTTTGCATTTCATGAAACTGCCACTTGCTCATTCACTCGTCCCGTCTCGTCTACGAACCTTTTCTTAGTCTCAGACCGGATTCCCCTTGACACACACATACTTAGAACCAACCAGGTGCTCATACCCGATAGAAAACACAAACACAACATATGCTATCATCGGCTTATTTGAGAACAAGGAGACGTTCATTTTGTGTTTCTATACGAAGCTACGGTGACCTTCGACGCTATGTTACGTGGAGCAGTCGTCCAAAAAGCCTTGACTGTTGCACCTAAGAACCTCACATAGGATAAGAGCTATTTAACATTCATTGTTGACTTACAATTCATTAGACCCTTGTGGCTTAAGCCAATGGAGCCATTATAAACACCATCACAGTTGAACATACTAATAAGTTAGTACCGCGCCAACTCTGGTGTAAGTAGCTTTGATAATTCAGTTCACTATTCCATACTGCCATATATCTCCTTTTGAAAGTAGACCCCACCTCCCCATCTAAGCATGAACCTGCATCCCCAGATACTGTGTCTTGAAGGTAGTGTCCTTCTTCGCACCTTGGACACCAATCTTCACAACTTCTCCAGGAACAATGTCAACTAGATTATCATCAAATCTAATGCCATCATCTTCACATTCCACAGCCAGTCCTTTGATTGGAACCTCGGCACTGATCTCAACGGTCTTGGCATCTTCATTGATCTTGACCTTGAGTTCATTGGGTTTCTGAAAGTGGAGATATTTGAGCGGCTCGGGCCAGTTGACGTATCGCGCAATCTGCTTGCCGTCTTGGTACAAGTAGGCGGCAACAACAGTCTTTGCTTCAAGGTCAGCATGAGGCTTCTCAACGGGCACATCCAGGATCTTGATCTCCGTTGAGCGGTTGCTTTGAAGAACGAATTCAGAAGATACTGTTTGAGAATAGGTTTCCTTCCCAGTCTCAACGTCCCAAGCCTTGACTACGCAATCCACAGTCACGTCTTTCAAGTTGAGATTGCTGCCCCAAATCTCAACTTGGGTCTTGGTTTCAATGTCAACTCTGGTGTACTTGTTCTTGGGATGCTTGTGCTCTCGGCGCGTCATTCCGATGGTGACGGGGGCCATCTCTCGCTTGATGGTGTAGTATGCGTGCTTTGGTCGGAGGTAGTAGTCACAGATAGCCCAAGAGGTGACAGGCCAGCAGTCGTTGGTTTGCCATACTAAGGCACCACTGCAATACTCTTTCTTGGGGCCTTGCCACTGTCGTTTCCAGAGTCTGTAGGCCGATGCCAAAGCCTCAGCTTGCAACAGCTGACTATAGTATACGTAGTCCTCCAATGGATCAACGGTGAACCTGAAATTCTCAGCCATGTAGAGACCTAGTCTGCGTAGTTGACCATCCGCCTTGTTGTGAAAGTCAATGGTGGAAGAGCTTGCAAATCTCTCAGGGTCGTCTTTGCCCTTTGGAAGGTACGCATCAATAGTTTTGATGCTTGGAAAGCCCTCCATACCAAATTCGGAGACGAAGCGACCGACGAGTTTATCAAAGTCTTGGTACTTTTGCTGAGAGCCGTGCCAAACATTCCATTGGTGAATGTCTCCAATGGTAGGATCGGTGGTAACCTTTCCACCCCAAGGACTGGCAATGTGATAGACAGCATTAGAATGGAGATCCTTGCAAGCATCTGGGAGAAGCTTTTCGTAGATGTAGCGCGCTGGGAAGTCAGTCTTTAGCCAGCTCTCAGGGTCGTGGTCATCAAAGTCATAAGTGAGGTTCTCTGACTCGCGCAATTGGTAATCTTCGTTGTTTCCTGCCCAAAGAACGATTGATGGATGATGCCTCAATCGCTTGATATTCGCTCGGGCCTCTCTGTCGATAGATTTGAGCAGCTCAGGCCATGCTGGATAGTTTCCACAAGCGAACATGAAATCTTGCCATACGAGAATGCCAAATTCATCGCAAGCATCGTAGAAAACATCTTCTTCGTAAATGCCACCGCCCCAAACTCGCAGCATAAACTGATTGCCTTCAGCAACGAGCCTGACCCAGTCACGATATCTGTCTTTGGAAATCCGGGGGATGAAATTGTCTGCTGAGATCCAGTTACTTCCTCCGCAGAAGATGGGGATATTGTTGACTTGGAAAAAGAAGCTAGTGCCAGGTTGTCCATCAAGCTCTCTCTCGACGAGCTCGAGTTTGCGAAGGCCAACCCTTTTAGAAACCGAATCAATTTCGTCATCGCCGTGGAGAAGAGTTGCCTTTATGGTATACAATGGCTGCTTTCCGTATCTAATTGGATACCACAGAGCTGGATCTTGAATATGGAATGTCGTGGTTGCATGTTCGTCCTTCACCTGTGCGGTTTCCGATGCGACCCCCTTTCCATCTAGAGAAACATCAAATCGGACTTTGGATGCCTTTCCCTCAACTGCAGCATGCACAATAACCTTTGCTGTTTTGAGCGATTCTTCTACCTCTGATTCAGAGCTGAGATCGGCAATACGGGACTCGTATACTTCGAGATTTACAGGTCTCCAAGGACCGCATGTGAGCATAGCAGGACCCCAGTCCCAACCCTGAGTGTGGTCAGTCGTGGAAGGTGACGTATAGATAGGGACTGTAGTTTACCCAGTGGTATTGTGCCTTTCGAACAGGCAATCTTGAGCCATCTCCATTCCAGACGATGTACTTGTGATCAGGATGCTCTTCAGTCAATTTCCAGCCTCTCAGGTAGGCAGCGTCAAAAGCGATATGAAGCTCATTCTCGCCATCTTTCTTGAGATGCTTCGTGACATCCACACGCTCTGGTACAAACATGTTCTCTGTCTCGAGAATTTTCTTGCCATTCAGCTTGACTGTAGCATAAGTGTCGAGTCCGTCAAAGGCCAGTACCGCCTTTTCGCCATCATTAACCTTGGGGCTAGAAAATGTAGTCTTGTAGACCCAGGCAGTCTCTCCAATCCACTGAACTTGCAGCTCATTTTTCCCAATGTACGGATCAGGAATCTTTTTGTGGTGCAAGAGATCAAGATGAACGTTGGTAGGGAATTGGGCGACGGGTAAATAGGCGGCGTCGGCTTCCTTTTCCTGCTTGAACTGCCAGTTCTTATTGACTGGAGTAATAGTGCGGGGAGCCATGTTGGAATCGTCTCTCGCTGAAGCTATTCGCAACGTGTTATGAGGGCAATCAGGATGAGTCAACTGTTAATGGAAGGATCTGGGTTAGTAGGGAAGAAGAATGAAGAACATGTAAAGGAGAACTTTACCATGATTTGCCCTTTTGATACAGGAGGAGGGTTTGGTTCAACTGGGCAGGTGCAAGTACCTATGATGGATGGTTGGTTAACCCCGCGATGCACGAAAGCCTCCCAACACCTCATTAATTGATGATCCTCGTAAGACAAGCAGTAAATCCCTGCAATTCTCTACTCTCAGTGGTGGATTTGGGAATAACACGATGTCCGACATTTACACAGCAGAAGAACACCCACTTCCGCTTCGACGGGACGCTGATCCGTCGAACCCCTCAATTGGTGGTAAATCCAGACTGGATGACGTTGAATTTGGTGGAATTAACAAATACGAATGAGGATCGGCTGTTCTTACGAAATATGCATGTGAATCCTGCTTCATTTGATCGCTTTCGAATGTTGCTAGCGATTATCCACTGGCCGCCAAGTACACAACAATACCAGGAACAAAGGGAGCAAAATAGGATCCCGAGATATGGATAAAGTATAGAGAGATCTTATTCAACTCTCCTATTGCCTTTGGTCCGACAGTCATAGCAATACAGCACATCTCAACCCATCAATCGCAACCAATGATTATCATGACTATATACGGACTTAGACACAATTATAGGCCAGGCCTGCACAACCAGAGAACTCCTATCATCCTTTGCGCAACCTGACACCCTGATCATCTATGCCAAACGCCAACGCGCTCCTGAACGAATGTCTCGCGAAACCATAATCCTAAAAACACTGCCGGTCTAAGCATATAACCAGATATCTTAGACGACACCAGCTCATAACCAGGCATGAGAGGGCAGCCGCAATCTAAGCGATTAACAACAGCCACCTCCTCTCCTTCTACTGCTCAGGGTAAACACTTCTTCCCATTCTCGCAGTCCCCAGTTCTGTGTTCGGTTCTTCTTGCGCCTTCTCCTGAGCCCGTTGTGAACGTCGTCCACAGTGGCACCCGTCATGGAGCTCTTAATGCTGCCTCCGTCACTAGCTGTGTTCCATCCACCGCTATCGCCGTACTGAATCCCGCTTGCCGGATCGTCAGGGTCGATCTCGCCTAGCTCAATCTTTGTGAGGATTATCCTTGCTAGCCTTTCAAAGATCTCATCGACACCCTCGCCGTTGAATGCGCTCGCTTCGGTAACTACTGATATCCCTGCCGTACTAGCCCATCGACTGGACTCGGCTCTTGTGACTTCTCTGCCCTCTGGCGCAACAGTCGCTCTTTGTTGACTGCCTGCGCTTATGGATGCTCCTCGATCTCTAGTTGTGGCTGTACTTGTGTAAGAGCTGCCGCCGGCGCCGAGCATGCCAGATGTCAGAGTTGAGTTGGAGGTGACGCTGTTCGGTGTCGGGGGCGGAAGACTTGTATCGACGAGTGTATCTGTAAGGTCAAGTTTGTTGCCTACGAGCATAATACTGAGGTTCGGGGATGCAAGGGCCCGAGCATCATTGAGGAAGGGTTGTAGGTTTCGGAAGGATGTGTGTGAGGTGAGGTCGTAGACGAGGATAGCGCCCGCGGCGCCTCGATAGTAGGAACGTGAGACTGATCGGAATCGTTCTGTGCCGGCGGTATCCCAAAGCTGTGTCACGTCAGTATCTTGGTCTTTGTTGTTGCGCGATCGCGATTAGTCGTACCTGAAGCTTTATCCGTTTCCGCCTTGATCCGGTACCGACTTTGATAATCTTGGTAGCAAACTCGACGCCGATGGTTTGCGATGACAAGACTCGCCATTCATTCTTGACAAAGCGATGTAATAGGCATGACCTATAAATGCGCGCAACGGTCAGCCACCGGTGATCGCTAATCATGGGATATGCGGTCGCTCTCTTGTTCGTCGACTGTCTTGGAGGATGACGTACTTTCCCGTCCCGCTGGGTCCAAGCAATATGATCTTGGCCAGGTAATCATACATGCTTCCTAGCTCCTTTATCACCAAGAGTCAGTCCGCCTCGTTTCGTATGATAAGGGCGTTCCGGTCGCCTACCTGCTCGCGAGCCGTACCCGAGCTCTCCTCGCTCGCGCCGGAGTGCCGGCGAGGCCTGGTCATTGCGGGCAAATAACAAGATTGTGGAAGGTAAGTTGCGAATAGGTTTCAGACGGTCGAGCGACGTCGCATATCTTGGCTCTTTGGCGAGCTGTCGCAGCAGGGCAGGGTATGTAGGAGGAAAGGGAACGGGTTTATTAGGCGGCGGGCGATTGATTGTTGATCGAATTAGGTGTAGGGAATAAACGAGGATCAGTCGTTCATGTGTGTAGTTGACGAGTTAAAAATTGACAAGAAATGACAATGCGATCGTTGAAAGTGGAATGTTAGTCCAGGATGTTTACGGCGCATGCAATGCCCTGCCCTGTCCTGCCTTGCTCTGCTCGGTGAGGGCGATTGGAAGGGTGGGTCACCTGTAAATAGCCCGCCTTTGTCCCCTAGATTGAGCTGTAACAAGAGATAGCGTCATTAAGTTGTGATAACGTGACGATGTAAATAGCAGCCCAATAATACCGCCAAAGCTTGGCTTGTCTTGCATACCTTAATTCGGGTGGATCAACTCCAGCTGCTGGGTACTAGAGCTGCTGTAGCGTCAACTAGTGATAGAGAGCTTGCGTCTATTAGTTGAAGTCACAAATCTGGGGGGTTTTTGACTCTTTATTTCTCTCTAACAGATGCTTGCTAATCACAGATACTTAAAGTCGTTGTTACTACCGAGTGACTATTCAGAACTCAGTTAAATTAAAGTCTTGACTGGATAACCCTAGTTCCTTATTTATTGTGCTGATGAGTCTGTATTCAAAGTTGACTTGGTTGATAGTTACTAGTAACTCGGTCTAAGAGTGGAGTTCAAGACATCGCCGATCTCAAAGCGGTATCACATACTTGATGAATTCGCGAAATGGAAATGATTTTTGTTTAACAAATAATTACTAGAGGTCTCTTCTGTAGTCTGTGAATACACTCCAAGTCGTTCAAGTCCCTTGGAGACATGACAGACATGTTGATATTGGATTACCCTAGACCACGATATTGGACATAATTCGTAGGCTTATGAGCATCTGGGAAAGTTTGTAGTATCTAACTGTAAATGCCTTTTTCATGAAGCCCCCTGTTGGCCTGCTGTAAGCTATTATTTCAGGGTCATGCATAACGGCTCTTTGATGCCATGATAGTACTTACAGTATAAGCTGGGTGAGCAAGATGCCGAGGCATGTTCGGTTCAGCCACCCCCAGATTCCCCACGTGTGCCGAGAGATGATCATTTACATGGATAAGACCTTGACTTTATTATCCGTACTTCAACATCAACATCGACTTTTCCTATTTACAAACAAAGCATCCATAATAACATCAAAAGTTCAAAATGAAGATTCAGGGTCGTACATTCATCATCTCTGGAGGGTAAGCAAATATCGGTGTCTCTGACGGATTACCCACAGCACTCACTAACTTATGTTTAGTGCATCAGGCCTTGGTCAGGCTTGTGTGGAAGATATATGCGCCAACGGCGGTAATGTCGCTATTCTGGACATGAACGAAGAAGCCGGTCAAGAATTGGTTAAAAAGCTCTCCACCTCGACCAAGTTCTTTGAGTGCAATGTTTTGGAGACGGAGAGTATTACCAAGGCAGTGCAAGATGCTGCCAAGTGGGCAAAGGAGACGGGCAAGCCTTTGGGAGGCGTGATAGCAGCAGCTGGTGTTTCAACACCCGCAACGGTAAGCTTAGATACTCGAAGAATGCTACTGAGAGAGATAGACCAAAGACTGATCAAAGCGACATAGATTCTTGACCGGAATGGCACCGCTTTCAGTCTAGACGACTTTGACTTTGTTCTTAATGTCAACCTCCGCGGCACCATCGACCTGGTCCGCCAGACTCTGGAGCATCTTGCCAAGGTGGAACCACAAGGACCTGACGGTGAGAGAGGCATTGTCATCATGGTAGCATCGTCGGCAGCATTCGATGGTCAGAAGGGTCAAGTATCTTACTCTGCCAGCAAGGGCGCCGTGACGGCCATGACTTTACCCATGGCAAGAGACCTCGCACGATTTGGAATTCGAGTCGTGACAATTGCGCCGAGTCTCTTTGAGAGCAGAATGACGAGCGTCATGTCTGAAAAGGTCAGAAAGAGTCTTGAGGGCGCGATGGAATTTCCAAAGAGAGCTGGCCAGCCAAAGGAGTTTGCGCAATTGGCGCGACAGGGTATTGAGAATGTCATGTTGAATGGTGTGGTTATAAGATTGGATGGTGCTATGAGAATGCCCAGCAAGATGTAAACCAGCAAATCTGTATTAGTATATGTACTAGAAATTGTAATCAATTATTGTTTTTAATAAACTCTAGAATATAATCAGTTATTCGTGTTAGTTGTATGAATATCCTGACGTTGGACTCAAGATTGCCGAGGACATTATCCGAGATCGGCGTATACCGGCTTAGACCTTAGCCGCTCACGACATTTGGTAATCAACTCGAAAGGCCTCTACCAGTATTCTTAAGCTGTCGCATTTACGATAACAATACGAGGGAAAACCATGCTTTGAAATTATCATTCCAACGCTATCAACATATCTTGCTTCGAATACATGATCTCGCACAGTGTCTGCATTCGACTTGGACGCCTTGCGACTGTACGGCATTTCACTCAGACATCATCTCTGGCATCTTACATCCCATCACCAGCAGGAAACCTCTCGCAACATTCAAGAATGGCTTCGACAAAAGTGGCAATTTTGGATGACTATCAAGGAATTGCAGATCCATTCTTTGCCAAGCTTGACTCGTCCAAGTACGAAGTCGTGTCTCTCAAGGATACAGTGCTGCCTTACAACCATCCAGACAACACACAGTCAGGCAGAGATGCTTTGGTAGAGAGACTGCAGCCTTTTGAAATAATATGTACGTATAGCAGCAGCCTTTATGAGATATTGAGAGCAATTGGCTGAAATACATCTCAGGTACTATGCGAGAGCGCACACCCTTCCCCGCAGAGTTGATCGAGAGACTTCCCTCCCTCAAGCTGCTACTTACAACAGCCTTTAGAAATAGATCCTTGGACCTGGACGCTCTCAAAGCAAGAGGCATCCCCGTCGCTGGAACAGTTGTCAAACCGCAGAGTGGCAAGAAAACAGGCGGCGTCAGCAGTACCGTGCAGCACTGCATCACTCTCATTCTTGCCCTCGCTCGCGGTATCGCCAGGGATGATGCCGCCATGAAAGAAGGGCTGTGGCAGACCGGTCTCGCTGCTGATCTCTCGGGCAAGACATTGGGTGTCCTCGGCCTCGGGCGTTTGGGAAGCGCCGTCGCGAGGATTCTGCACGTTGCATTCGGCATGAGGATCATCGCCTGGAGCACCAACCTCACTCAAGAGGCGGCAGATGAGAAAGCAAGGGAAGCTGGTCTTCCTGTCGAGGACGAGGATGGCGAAAAGACGTTCAAAGCAGTAAGCCGAGACGAGCTCTTCAGCGAGGCCGACGTGGTATCTGTACACCTCGTTCTCTCGGACCGATCGCGCGGCATTATCAACGGACAAGACTTGGCAAAGATGAAACCCACGTCGCTCTTTGTCAACACATCCCGAGGACCGCTCGTGGTGGAAAAGGATCTCCTCGATCATCTCAAAGCAGGCCGCATCAGGGGCGCTGCCGTCGACGTCTTTGATCTCGAGCCTCTGCCGAAAGATAGTGAGTGGCGGAGCAAAAGCTGGGGCCGTGACGGATCGAGTCAGGTTCTCCTCACGCCTCACATGGGCTATGTAGAGGGGGACACCATGAAGTCGTGGTACGAGCAGCAGGTTGAGAACATTGAGCGGTGGGCTGCCAACGAGCCTCTGGAGAATGTGTTCACTTGATCAAGTGTGAGTGAGATCGGCAAAAGACAGACAGGGACGAGGTTTCTAGAAGGACGGCTGACTTGCAGAATCGTGTTTCATGAGACCGGCAGAAGGAAAAAGAAAAAGAAAAAAGCAAAAAACTATATATGCGACAGCGACTGGGCAGGATTGCATCTAACCATGACCTGGAAAGCTGTTCATGATAGGCTATATAGTCGAAACAATGGCAACAGCATCCTTTTTGATATGCACGAAACATCAAAATAGTGTCTGCATGTTACAACACAACGGGCCTACCCGCTGCATCCCTGATCAAAATCTCGGCCCCGGATTTACAAGACCTGCTGGTGGCATTTCTATGGTTCATTTTGCTCCGAATTGAAGCCTTGGACCCACGGCAGGACATGTAGATCAAACAACGGCTGTCGATCATATCTTTAATGGTTCTTCCGAGTCGCTTTGGTCACTCGACATATGCTTGTTTCCTTTCTTCTTTTTTCAACGACGGGGCTACGTGCCTTGATTCGTCTACGTGCAGATATGTTGTGTTGTGCATGTATGGATCTCTCACACACCATAATTCCATCCATTCCCACACTCAGGCCAGTTTCAGGCTCTCTCAACGAGTGAGTATAATACAGTACTGTATACATTGCTGGCAACACTCGTGTCGACGAATCATGTCTGAAGCTTTGGTGATTCGATGGGACTTGAAAGCCTAATTAGATACTTCTCACAACAAAGTTTCTCGCAGGGTCGGTGACGAATAGCAAATACCATCAAACGCCATGTTTATCCTCAGCAGACTTCAATCACTTCCCTAACCCTCATCCGTCTATTGCACCGTTCTCGACCATACCTGAGAAAGAATCACCTGGAAGCGAATTTCCACAATTCACACGATGCTGTCTCTTGTGGCAGCAAAGCTAGAAAATTGCATACTCATATTTCTAGAGGCGCTCAACCCAGGGATCTTCAGCTGGTGTCGGGAGCGGCGGCGCGTCTCTTTTAGTCCTATTCTGAGACATGGGAAAGTTGTGAAAAAACGGATTTACCAGCTAAAAGAGTCATATATATTCTAGCCTTTTCCTCTTTTGCAGAGTAAGACATATAGTAAACAAGCCTTTTTTTCTTTTTTTCACGCACATGGTTGGTATTCAGGTCGGTTATTACGGGGTCTCAGTTACGAGGCCATCCAGCTTTAGCTAGCGACTTTTCGGAGAACGCGGTCGACTATCGTTGATCTAGTGATTCTGGGACCCTTGAAGTTGCAGATTTATACCGGGGTTTAGGGGTTTTATAGACTGATATCAGGGATGCTATTGAAGTCTCGTGGTCAGGTGTCAAGTGTCAATTGCTAGTGCAGCGGGCCGTCTACCACATCTGATTATAACGGTGGAGCTAGGCCAGGTCATGGCTTGCGGGAAGAAGCTGAACGGACTCAGTAGTTACTGAATCAGTTGGGATTAGATTCTCTAAGTACTGTACTTTACTGTATGGTCTGATGGATCATGGATCTGCATCACATCACTCACATCAATCAGATAACGCCAATGGCCTGTCCCTGTTTCCGCTTCCCCGCTCTCTCTCTCGAGGTCTACTGTATCTATGCATAGCTTCTATACATATATACATATATACATCTAATACTCTAATACTGTACCCCTCCCCTCGTGGCCTTGTAGGGTATCATTGTGTCCGCATCGCCATCTCTACGCCCTCGACGGTTCGCTGCTGTAGAATACGTATTTGCGCCACGAATGCGCCATAAGCTCTTTTAAAAAGCCATTCATGTGAGATCCTGGTCAATCGTCAACATGCCGCAATAGACATTCAATTTGGAAACCCCGATTTTCTTTGTATTTCTTCTGAATTATCTTTCATGTTTCCTCCACTGAGGCGAGAGAGGCGAGATGATTCATTCACCAGAGACATTCTCCAGGACAATTTACTCCGGTATAAACGAAAAGTAAGAAGCGACTAGGTACCGGGGACAAGCCCGCCCAACCAATAAGACAGACTACTATACAATGATTCTTCGCTGTGACGTCCCTCGTACAGTACAGCTTCATGGTTTAAAGTTTATTCACAGACTACGATTTAAAGCCTTCAACGTCATGATAGATACAGTGCACAGCACCTACTAAGATAATAAATACGCGATGGCGTCTACCATGACACCTACGTGAGTGGAAGCTAAAAAAATCACACCAAAAGATGACCGTTGAAGCTTGAACAGGAGTCAAACGGTACAGTTCAAGGGGAAGGTCTTGGAAGACGTTGGATTGTTACTGTATCCGCTACTAGACCATGTACACCCGTTGAGTCTAAAAGGTACCTACTTCCCGTTGACAGGTATACAGTAGATAGGTACTGGGATCCATACCCCAGAGATTGACATGCTTCTTGTTCAATTCGGGTTTCTCCTTTGCATGTTTACCGACAGGGGTTTGTAAAGCCTACCCAGTGATTGACATTGACAGGGTGAATTGCCCAGCAAAGGCTTGATATCACATGAAACCTTACTTGCTTGGCCCCTCCCTCGTGGTCCGTCCTGGGTTCGTTCTGTCTGTGGTCGCCCGAGACAGAGCTAACATTCCCCAAGTCTCAGCCATATTACCCAGCATTCTTTGTCCGTCACTCACTGCGAGTTTGTGATGGCGCGGTCCCGACCCGATGACCGAGCCCACGCTTAGATAAAACTACTTGTATTTTCACACACACAGCAGTTCAATAAGTGTCGATGTCATGGGGAACTTATTGACACTTTACCACAAGTGGTTATAGTCTTGCCGGCCTGGAGTAGACTAGTTTGTATGTCTTGCCCCAATCTTCATCATCACCAGCTGAGAAACACCTGCATGGCAATAGTCGCATTCTTCTCGGGTGCGTCTAAAGAGAAGCGTCGTGAGCTAAGAAAGCCAATGTGCCTACTACGAGCCCTGACAAACGTCAATCGAACAAGACCAGTCACATTTTCGTATTGTTGATAGATGTGTTGTACAGCCCGTTGACGATCACCATGAAAGTCTCTCGAGGTCTCTATCGCTATGCTTTGGACAGCTCAAGTTGGGCAGACAGACATGACAAAAGGCCCTCGTCCATATAACCCAGTTCCTTGTCTGTGATGTGCAATCCTGCATCACCACGAGACTTCCAGAGAAGCATTGTACTCGCAACGCAACTTGCGAGTTGCACGATGGATAGGCCGGGAGTCTGAGTATCAATCTCAGGGTCGATGAGCTTCGGGGTTCAGACCCCATTCGTCCACGCATTCCACCTCTACCGTACCCGTTCCTTGTCAGACTCAGCCCTTGTATCTTGACACACCTCCCAATGAGATGATACAGTAGCTGCCATGAGGCTGTTGCTACCCTCAGGGACTAACTCGTCGACGCCACTCAGATTGGCCGTTTCATTCAAGAGGTGTGCTTCGATCAAGATGGAGGGAATGATGGACGCCATCGACTGGGACTGGTAAGCAGAGCTGTGGTTCCCTCCTTCTCTTCTTGATATAAAATCCCCGACAACGCCATGAAGAAACTCTCTTTTGTTAGTCCCAACAGCATCAGTCTTCAGCATACCTCATCATCACTTAGTATCCTTATACTCCTCCTCCTAGTCCTCTTTCTCGTCTCATCCTTTCCCATCACGCACACAAATACTTGTCAACATTGGCCGACCTCTTTAAAAATCAGTCACGATGGTTCAGTTCACCTCCCGAGTCGACACGGGCATGACTGGCTTGCCTACTGAGCAAGCTGCTGCGGATCGCCGTGTAGGCAGTCCCATGCATGACCGTGTCAGAAATGCCCTCGTCATCGTCCTAGGAGAGTTCTGCGGAACATTCATGTTCTTGCTGCTCTCTTTCATCGGTGCCCAGACTGCCCTCGTCACCAACAGCCCGGATTCTCCTCCTCCTCCGTTGCTGCCTTTCAGTTTGATGTACATCGCCGCCTCTTTCGGTACCGCTCTTGCCGTCAATGTCTGGATCTTTTATCGTGTCAGCGGTGGCATGTTTAACCCGGCTGTAAGTGACACCCGTATCAGCTTGTTTTTGTTTTTGGTCAACTCACATGCTCATTCCTCTTCCTCCTTCTTCAGGTGACTGTTGGTTTGGTTCTCGTCGGTGCTGTAACACCTCTCCATGCACTTGCCATCATCCCTACACAACTTGTCGCTGCCATAGCTGCTGCAGGCATTACAGACGCACTCATTCCCGGCCCGCTCCTCGTCACCAATGCTCTCAACAATGGGACGAGCGTTGCTCAGGGTGTCTTCATCGAGATGTTCCTCACTGCCCAGCTCGTCCTGACCGTCTATTTCCTCGCCGTCGAGAAGCACCGTAGCACCCATCTCGCCCCCGTCGGTATTGGCATCTCTGTCTTCATCGCCCACATCTGTGCGACCAACTGGACAGGCACATCTATCAACCCTGCTCGATCATTAGGACCTTCTGTCATCGCGGGCTTCCACGGTTACGACTGGATCTACTACGTCGGGCCCTTTATGGGTTCTCTCCTGGCTTTCCTCTGCTACAAGATCTTTAAGGTGCTCGAGTATCAGACTGCCAACCCAGGACAGGACGACGATGATATTGAGAGAACCGGCCGCCATCACTTCTTCCATCACGGAAAGGAGCCCGTGTCCCACACTCACACTGACACCATCGAGCCCAAGGATCACGGTGTTCCTCAACGAAATGACAGCGTCATTGATGGCCAGATGGCCCCGGTCTAAGTCATTTCTCACGATCGAGACTGGATCAGACCATATGCCCAGCACAAGCTGTATCTGTATGACGGGAAGGAGCAGTGCAAGGATGCAAAGCGTCGTTACGTTCTCGTGATGGTACAGCGGGCATTCAGCACAAGGCTGGATCGGTGTGTCGAACCATTGAATACTACATTGCATCAGTGTCTGTGACACAACAACGGTTTAACGGGGTTTCATGGAAAAGATTGGTTGGATAATGGCATGGAAGGGATCCTGGAAAATACGAGGAAAGGAGGGTATATGATCAAATGAAGTCTTTTATGCATAAGATCCCGGAGTACCTACCTACAGTTTCAATAAGGACTATGAGTTCTCTTGAAAGTAATACCAGCTCAGTTACCACGATTATCCTGGAAATCGTTCCACTCGTCCTCGTTCTCATCGTTATTTTTGTTGGTCAATATGGTCGCTTCTTCCTCCTGAGGACTCTTCAGGTTCCGTACACGTCTGCACGCCCCAAAGCCAGTAACAACGACCCAGATAGGCAGCGGTATATAAAAAAGCACGCCTCCAAGGTAAAAGACATAGCCAATGGCCGTAGAGGCGATAAAGACCATTTCTAGACTCTTGGATACAGGACCGTTACTAATCAGATCCATGATAGTCAAAAGGGCCCACCACAAGACAAACAGAAACCAAAGGATGCTTAAGATGGGGAGAATCATAGCCCAGTCTCGCGTCTCATAGAAGAACTTGTTGAATTTTCTGGTGTGGGGATCCAGACGACTGAAGCGAGAGGCCGTAGTGTAGAGGAAAAAAAGTTCCAGCGATAGAGGAATAGGCAGAGACAAAGCCGTTGTCAGGATTGCGTAAAAGGGGTTCGGGATGCTGAGTTCATGATAGATGCAGAAAGTTGCTGTGAGGAAGCCCCATTGGAAGGACCATATCACATAGACTGCGGTCTTGAATATGGAGGCTGCCTTTGACGACATGATGATAGGGATTGGCGATGGGCAAGAGAGCGTGAGTGTAGGAAACACGTTGACGTGTTTTGGGATGGATCAGCGTTGACCCCGCTATGTGGTTTCATGGATAATCCCTGTCGAAGATCATCTAAATTGGGTACAAAGTGGCGAAAAGGTCAGGTCTGTAAGTTGACATTCACTCATAGTAAATGGCTGTGATGAGAACAATAACATGTATCGAATATGTGTCTTGATAATAGCCTCGGAATCGTTTATGATCAACAAATCGTATTCGATTATGAGTCTGGACTCTCAAACGTTGTATCATCAAACGAAAAGACATGAATGTTTCGAGTCCTTGGCTCTCATGCTGTAGAACTCAGAAACCAAGATACAGGATGTGAATGTTTTACATACCGTAGCCTAGGTATGCTGCATGCATGAACTTGTCCGATGTAAGTGAAATCAAAGTCACATGCTGTGATTGGTGAAAGTGAGCTGACATGGACCTTGTGCGAGTAGAGGATAGTTATACGCTTGAATAAGGTATGTACTGCATATCCGGATATAGAACAGACGTCGCTAGAGTTGAGGAGTAATTGTCTCGAGTCAGTTTGAGATTCTTTTGATGTAGCAGTACCCAGGCATGTAATATGGAGCTTGGAAAGTATTGTTGACGATTATACTCTACGGCCTCCACTGTACCCGGGTTTTGATGCTCTCGAATCGCGGCGAAAGTGGATAGAATCGGATCCGCTCGACCGAGGTCAATTCATGATTCTACTCTGGATCAAAGGATACATGAAGCAGAGAGAAGGGGCAACTAAATAATTGTAATTCCATTCAGAATAAGTCAGCGAGTAATGGCAGATCAAATAGGTACTCTCACTGTCTATGTATGTGCCAAGATACGAGGATATCTATTCTTATCAGATGCTGTTGCTGTCCGAGACTCACCTCGGTACCGGAACAGTGGCTGGGCGGAGTGGAGAGGTCTTGAATTCCGGGTTTGATTCGCTTGGCTAAAGATCTAAAAACTGTATTAAGAGGAATTCCAAATATTGGTATATTATTCATGCTTCCGAGTCGAAAAATAGAGTCACAAGTGCTGTAGCCAAGCTGTAATGATTGCAATCAATCGTCATGACAGTGCATCCGTCAGGGATATTCAAGCCCTGGAATTTACAGGGAAGGTAGCGCTTTTGTTTAGATGTAGATGGCTACGTCTTGGTTCGATCCCAAGGAAGGCAGGAACCATCCGACCAAAAGAGCACATGTCCCACGTGATCATCTTTTACTGTACTGTACTGTAGGTAATTAGGTCAGTAATTTTGATGATCAATCTTGGCTTCTTCCCGTCCCCTTCAAAATACTGTTGACCATCAATTAATCCTGATCTTTATACGTCAAAAAGTGTCTCTTACACAGACTCTACTGTACCTAACGCACCCCACTGGGACCTCCCGTCGTTTTGCGCCGGTCTAACGCAGCGTCGGCTCCGTGTACTGACTGGCCTGGCCTGGCCTGGCCTGGGTTGGGCATTGGGCTATGACCTGTCTCTCAACTGCATAGTCACAAAAAAGGGAATCCTCGTTTACTCGGGCTCTCAACTGTACCTTGTCTCTTTTCCTACCCCTAAAAAGGTGACCTTGACCGTCATATTCTGTCCCTCGGTACAATAATCCATCTACAACTTCATCATCGGACAGACCCGGCCAGAGTCTACTTTTTTAGGTGGGGTTTCCAATGTATAACGCGGGGCTCCCTGCCTCTCACGACTCTTAACCGATATTCGATCAAGAATCTACTCGACTTACCAGACGTTGTGGCACAACATGTCGTCCGTCAAAGCCACAAAGAAGAGCGCCTTCTCGTGTGAGCCATGTCGTAGGCGCAAGGTCAATACATGCACCTTGAACTTTCTGTCTTTGACCTACCAGTGCTGATATTTTCCCAGGTCAAGTGCGGCGGCGAGCAACCCATTTGCAATCGTTGTGCTGCTAGGAACGATGACTGTATTTACAAACTGTGGGACTCACCCCTTCGGCCCTTTGGTCGTGTGCTCCTTTGTGCGTTCTGAGCAATTGCTCACGTGTCATAGAAACCCGACTCTGTCTTACACCCAGCGACTTGAAGAACGCATCAAAGAACTCGAGGATCAACTTGCTGCCATCAAATCCCCACCTTCAGTTGCCGCTTCAAATCATTCTAGTCCGGGCGTCTGGAACGGCCACGACTTGAATCGCCATCCAGATGAACATGGAATGACGAGGAGCTTCATGGGTCTCAAGATCGACGACAAGGGTGGAATTACCTATCATGGACCTACTAGTCTTTTCAATCTCCCCAGTGACCCTCACAAGCACAAGCCGGATTCAATATCCTCTATTGACTCAGATGCTCATAGGAGAGAGCGCCTAGTTAACAATGCATGGCATCAGCGTGCAATGGAAAATCTGTCCGATATTCCGGTAAGTTCAATGGCTTGGACTTACCGGTGCTCTCAAACTTACACCACACAGGAACCATTTCAGTATCTTCTAAACGTGCATTGGTGTTGGATCCAACCCTTGTTCAATTTCATTTATAGGCCAGCATTCACTCGTACGACTTACCCTCTAAACTTTTGTAGGACTATCTAACATTGATAGGTGATATGCAATCAATGGGGCCTTACTATTCTCACACCCTTCTCAATGCTATGCTTTCACATTCTATCCGCTGGGGCAAAAGCGACCCCTCGACAAAACAGCTACTCGACCAATCCTACGATGGTGGTGCTGTTTTCGCAAAACATGCTAGAAGCATGCTTTTCGATGAACTAAGCAGAGGCGTTTGCACAATTCCAACAGTCCAGACGTTACTACTTCTCAGTGCAGGAGAGTGTGGCCATGGAAACACCACACAAGCCTGGATCTACAGCGGCATAGCTTTCCGCCTGATCGATCATCTAGGCATATGTGTAGACGGACAAAGATATCCTGGATCCGTTCACCTGACCGACGAAGAGGTTGAAATTAGGCATCGATTATACTGGAGTTGCTATTTCTGGGACAAGATCATAAGTCTGTATCTTGGCCGTTCTCCTTCACTGCAACACACGCTTGTATCACCGCCGCAAATTATTAGTAAGTTTGTGTTTTTCCCTATCGATAACTTTTCTCACAACTTTCAGTGGACGACTCTGCCGAAAACGAGCTTTGGGTTCCCTTTGATTCTCCCAACGGTTCAGATTGGAAGTATCCTCCCGCGACAGCTCATTCTACGTCTTGCTTTATGAGCGCATGCCGATTGTCTGTCATTTTTAACGAAATTCTTATTCATATGTACGATCCACTGCTGGAGAATACAGAGGCAGAGATGCAAGAGTGCCTGCAAACTCAAGACCCTGCCATGAAGCAATGGTGGGAACAACTTCCGCCCTACCTCAAGATCGAGCTCTCTGCCATGCCAGAGTTAGCGCCGCCGTCTCATATTGTTACTATGAAGTAAGCATCCCATCTCGTCATCCTTTTGAAATGTCTAACCATGTCGAAGCGCCTTGTATCATACTTTCAGGATTCTCTTGTTCAGGCCTATGCTCTCCTGGCAAGTGTATCCAGAGGACGAGGGCCCGCATCCAATGCAAAATCACCTTGTGGAATGTGTCACATCTGCAACAGCCATTATTGCCATCTTTGATCTCTTTTGCAGGACCTTTACTATCAGCCACTGTGTTCTGTCGCTATCTTATAGTGTGTACATTGCGGCAACCATCTTTCTTCTGCAAGTTCAGGCCACCCCCGAAGACCAGCAGGCTGTTCGCAAACTGAACTTTTGCGTTCGTGCCTTGCAACAAGCCAAGACTGTCAACCCAGGTAAGTGGTTCGACCGAATAGCTAATTCGGCTCTAACGCACATGCAGTGATTTCAAGTGCTCTGGATCTAATCACCAGAGAAATGACCAACCTTGGTCTTAATCCAGGCTTCAACACAACACTACAGCCCCAACCCCAACCGATGCCGCAGCAAATGCCAGATGTTTCAATTCCTACCGACATACCAATTACCGAGACTGTTTACCCATCTTCTTTTGAGATACCCACACAGCAATCGCCTTATGAACCAGAACAGCTGTTCCAAACACCTTGGGCTGATAACATGAACCCGGATGCCATGGCTGTGGACCGTGGTGTTTTCGAAGCTCTGTCCACATTCGAGCCACTGAGTGTGAGAGTCGGCGCTATCTATGAATCGGGCAACAATCCTCAGAACTTCGGCTAAAAGATCCCGTGCGGTTGAGCACGTCGAACTTTTACTGATTTGGCCCTGACCGATGATCCGATGCCGATATGCTCTGGGATTACAGAAGTTGAAATGTTTACTATTCAAGTTGCTCGACTGGATTGTGCCGACCTCATCGAGTCTCAAATCGAGAATGGCTACTTCAGGCATAGCAGCCCGCCCTAACGCCATTCGATAACTACAAACTCGAGATGGCTCAGCTAAGGCACATCAAGAGCTTCGTGGCCCTGGCCACAGCTGCAACGGAGCCTAATACCAACCGGCCTCAAGAGTGGTATGAAAGTGGCATCTCTAGTTCTGGACTCCATAGAGGTGGACTTTTTATCAAGAGCCGCATAGCTGGATCTATCGTGTTCAAAGACAGTCGTGCTATCATTGATCTAACGTTTCAGCGAGATGCCATCTAAGTTTATCAATGGTTGATCATATGAATGGCAGATTTGCAGAATCTAGGCAGTTGTGGGCCGACTGAATCTATCTGTGGACTGGATCTACTTGAATAGGATATCAGTAGTATCATTTATGTGACGACCAAGTCGCAGTTAATCAATACATACAGCAAGTTTCAACAGATCGCAGCCGAACATACCGCATTGGGCAGAACCCCTATAACTCTTGTTCGTCAATATATCCACTAATTCCTCGAGCTCTCACGCTCAACCGTGCAAATTATGCTCTTGGCGACCTTTTAACATCCCAGAGATCTTCCGCATTTCCTCTGAATAGCCTTTCTTTGAGATGCTCGTCTTCGCCACACCAGCTTACTACTTTCTCCATCCAAGGCTTGATATCGAGACCCTCGAACCGTGTATGAGGCCAGTCAGTTGCGAAAACGACATGGCTCTTGCCTGCAATTCGAATTACCTCTTTGGCGAGGGGGTCCAGATCGCTGTAATCAGATTGAGCGGCTATGCGATAGGGGGCTGACAACTTGACATAGGTAAGACCATCTTTGAGTAGACGAGCTAAAGATGGGAAGCCTGGCAAGTCATACATATCGACACCCTGATGTTCTTTCAGTGGTGGGTGTCCTAGATGATCGATGCAGAACTTGATGTTGAGTTTCGGGATAATAGACTCGAGGAGTTCAATCATCTTCAAGGGAACGTAAACTTGAACGACCCAGCCTAATGGTCTTACAGCATCGGCATACAATGTCAACTGGTGCTCCAACTGAGCCGCGTCCAACTCCGCTCCAACTGACTGCAGATTGAGTCTCACACCACGCACGCCCAACTCATGCCACTTGCGAAGCTCATCAGCATCAAAAGCTTCAGGGTCAATCGCAACAATTCCCCTTCCACGCTCGGAACCAAGAGTACGCAGACCATCAAGCAAACACGAGTTGTTCAATCCATAAATAGACGGTTGAACAAGAACGATGTTTTGAAGACCCACGCTGGCTTCAAAGTCGAGGGCCTGCTCAAGAGAGTGTGAGGTTGGACGGTATGTTGCTGAGGGGTCGAGAGCGTAGTTCTCAACATCAACAATATGCATATGCGAATCCCATGAGTCGGGCGGAATTTGCTGAGCGAGTTGTGAAGAAGCCATTGTAAATTCGTTACGAAGAAATAATGAAGGATGCGAAAGACTTGGAGATGGGAATGCAGTCAATATAGCGAGTCCAGTCACCACTACTTTACGGAGGTGAGACGTATTCGGCGTCAACCGAGGTCGGCCGAGTCGGCGGGGAAAGCCAGACATGAAGCTCCGCATTGTGTTGTACTGTAAACGGCGATTTTCCGGGATTTTATCCGGGAGATTGTCAACGGTTGTTAACTTTATCTTTTTTTGTCTTTGAATTTGCTTTTAAGTTCTACTTTTACTGTAACGTTATTTCTTTACGTCTGTATCGGGATTCCTGAGGTTATCGTTTTTGTGAAGCGGCGATGTAGCAGACGGGCCCGTGATCCTTGTCCGCTGCCGGATATCGGGGGACCTCGGGGGGCATTTGTCGCAGACACCGAGCGCCTGCAGAAGGGATTAGATGATGCGATAGGCGCATGAACTGGAAGCCAGTAAAATTAGTGTCCAGATGGGCTATGCTGAAGCTTCCAACTGCCTAATATGTGCGTATAGAAGCATGTCTCATAACAGGCGTATTGCAGCTTACACAATACGCCAAAGTTACAACAAACAATCCACTTACATACTACAAGTACTTCTTCTTGAAGTCATTCGTCTAACCGATGGGAGTAAGCCCTTCGGTAGGTAACCAACTCAGCCTCAACCGATTTTGATTCCATTCGATTGTAATTTACTTAGCCACGGAGATAAGCAAAGAAAAAGCAAAGCAAAACATGGCCATACTGTACTAAAAAGAAACCGCGGGGCAAAGACCCTTGATATCTTTACCGCCACCTTCCCAAAAGAGCAATATAGCTCTTCTAATCCAATCGTCATCTGCGACTTCCGTGACGCACTTTGTTTCCCCCCCGCCACACCTTCCCCTTCCTTCCCTTCTACCCTTCCCCCGTCAATTCCACAATTCCCCATTCTCCGGACGGACGATTTGTCATTCGTTGACCGCAGAAAAAAAGTTCAAATATCATTGCGGTCCGCTTCTATCAAGATAGCTTCATTTTTCTTTGAAAGTTCATTTATAGGACCTTGCGATTGAACTTTTCTTTGCTTACCTAGGTACATACCTACCTACTTACCCCGCGATAATCCGCAAAATGGCTTTCAACCTCCCTCCTTTCCTGGCGCGTCTCGCCCGCCCATTCACACAATCCACACGCCTCTCCATCGCTCCCGATCAATCCGCCGCATCAGTCATCCCTGAGGGTGCCCAGCGCTGCACCGTCGCCGCAGGCTGCTTCTGGGGCACCGAGCACCTTTACCGCAAACACTTTGCCGACAAGGGTCTTATCGACGCAAAGGTCGGCTACATCGGTGGTGATCTTGAGAACCCTAGCTACCGCGCTGTCTGCGGCGGCAAGACTGGCCGTATGTGTTGACTTCCCAGAGAATACTGATCGAGAAAAAAAGATTGACTAACATCGCGACAGACGCTGAAGCCGCGCAAATCATCTTTGACCCGACAAAGGTCACATACGCACAGCTTCTCGAATTCTTCTACAAGACGCACGACCCCACGACGCTCAACCAGCAGGGCCCCGATACCGGCCCACAGTACCGCTCCGCCATCTACTTCCACAACCCTGAGCAGGAGAAGATTGCGCGCGAGGTGACGGAAAAGGCCAACAAGCAGTGGTGGAAGGGCGGCATCGTGACTGAGATTGCGCCCGCTGGAAAGTGGTGGACTGCTGAGGAGTACCACCAGCTCTACCTACACAACAACCCCTCTGGTTATGAGTGCCCTAGTCACTTCATGAGACCGTTCCCTCCTCTGGAGTAAGTTGGGATGGATTGGCTGCTGGATGAGTGATTTGACGAGAAGTCACCAATGATATCAATGAAAGGAAGGCGAAAATATATGGAAAATGCCATATAAAATCAGGAATTATTTGTACATAAAATCATCACTCAAGTTCGAGAAATTTTGATCAGTTTTTTTTTTATTGTATTGGAGGATCCTTAAATTATATACGGAACTTCTTTCAGCCCACAAACCAAGTTGATCAATAACAGAAGAGAGGAGTTCATTAGCCTCTGATAAAACAATAATCCTTTTTGCTTAAAAAAATAATACAAGTTGCTTCTAAGGCTCGTTTATGCAAAAGCAAACATCGCTTACTTGCGGCGGTTCTGCTGCATCATCAGGATCTGCACCATGCGGATAAAGATGTTGAGGAAGTCAAGCTCAAGAGAGATACTCTCGTTGACGGGGTCACGGCGGATGACACCAGCCTGGGCGAGACGGGCGTGGTGAAGAACCTTCTGGACATCGTACAGAGTGAAGCCACCAAAGACAGCGAGACCACCGTACAGCCAGAGGTTCTCAGTGAAAGCGAGAGTTCGGACAGCAGTGGCGGGAATGACGAGAGGAGCGAGACCAGAGGCAGCGACGATAGCAGCACCAGCAAGAAGAGGACCACCAATGTAGAGGTACTTCTCCTGCTTAGCAGTGGCACCAACAACAGCAAGACCACCCATCATGGCAAGGGTGTAGAGACCAGCACGGCCCAGAAGAGCGGGAGGAACGAAGGCGAGGAGAGGGGCGACGAAGGCAGCCTGGGTAGCGTTGAAGGCAGTCCAGAGAGCGTACTTGGGGACATAGCTGGAAAGATGTTAGTAAAGATGCCTCCATTTCGTCATCGATTATGTTTTCGAAATACTTACTTGTCAGGGCTGATAGATCGGGTTCCAATCATGGTAGCGAAGCTGAGAGCAAGACCACCAATACCAACAACCCAAGGGTTGGTAACCATAATTCGGTAAACGAAGCCAGTCTGAACCATTTGTCGAGCCGTCAATCCAATGATACCAATTCCGAGACCAGTGTGCAGGAAGGTGTTGTTCAAGTATTCGCGCTCGTAGATGGGCATGCCACCATCCTCACGAGTCTCCCGGTTGAAGACAGCGTTGATGGCGACAAGGGTACCACCAAAGATGGCACCTCCGATCAAAAGTCGTCGGCTAGCTGACTGAGGCGCTGCTGCGACGCCAGCAGGAGGAGGGCCCTGGTGGTAGGAACGGCCGCCAGCGCGACTTGTTCGCTGGAAGGCATTGCGGGTGGCGGCGGATGTGAGGCGCGAGGTGAAGAAGTTGGCCGTGGGCTTGGCCTGGACGTGGAAGCTTCGGACGGATGCGGAGTTGCGGAAAGCAGTCTTTGAGAGCTCAGGAAGCCTCTGCGCAAGACGCGCAGGACCCTGGCGGACAGTGAGAGTGAATGACATCGTCGTTCGTTCTGTCGGTGCAGTTGTCGATCGATAATGCAGGCGTTTACAAAGGAAAATGGTGAAGCGGGGACGGGGAACGCAGAGGATATAAGTTCCTGGCCAAAGAAGCATGACGTTGGGTCGTCCAGTGGAGCTTACCAAAATCCGACATCACGTGGCTGTGGTGGAATATTGTGGAAAGAACCGGCGCCTCTCAGTGACTCAACTCTGTTGGTCAGCGCTCGGCCGCTAAAGCTCTAAACTCCAAGGTCCGTCGGATTTACAGGAACAAAAGTTGACGACACACTATAGAAATGGTTACATCACGAGGTACCCGATATGAATGAAATTCTAGTCTCTTCTTACGTCAAATCATCTCGTTCGAGTACCTAGGTACTATTAGGTAGGCTAGCTTAGCAGATTGGTAAGTTGTCGGCTCCATCAGGGTATCAACCAAGTATCCTTTCAACACAATTCGCATTCATCTCGTCCTATCATGCATGTCCTGGCCCATCAATTCCTTCTCCTCTGCAACATCGTAGCATGAAACTTGAATGTAATGACAAATGCTCCATGACTCTGACGCCAATGCTGTAAGCAACATATATCCAATCACTGTGCACCACATCCAAACAACCATCATTTCCCAAACAAAGTTATCCAAGACGCCGTTCATTCTTCATCTTAAGCTTCCATGTCCCTTTTCAATGACGAAACGTACAGGGCGCCTTGCTCTCTTGGACCTGTATCCAAACGCCGACCGTGGCATGAAGTTCTGCGAAGTGAGCATAGCAACACTCATGGCTTTTGGTGCTGGGGCATCGTCTTCGCCTTCTCCCGACCCAGCTATTTCACCTGGCGTGGATTCTGCAGGGCGTTGGCCAACTCGATCATCAAAACCCCAGTTCGCCACGCCGCCAGCTCGAACCCATGACTCCAAGTTCCGGCATTGACTGACATCCATCCAATTGAGTCGTCCACACCCATTAAGCACGTTCTCGACTCCTCGTCCCGTGACACGCACACAACCACGCACACTTAAAGCCTCCAGATCATTCAAGTGAAGTGCCACGCTCTCCAGACTTCCATCACTGACTGCACTTCCACAAAATGCCAATCGTAGCTCTTTTAATTTGGGCAATCGGAGAGCGACCACCTCTGTTGCCGTGTCAGAGAGCGCACAACAGAACGATAGATCCAGGTGTGTAAGGTTTTTGGCCGAGTTCACCAGAGCGACAACGGCATTGTCAGATAGATATGTACAGTCTGCCAGGCACAGTCGGGAAAGTTTCTCGAACCGGAAAGGCGCCCATGACTGGAACCCTGCATCTGTGATCGATGTACAGCGTGTAAGAGATAACGACTCGATACGGTTCGAGGCGTGTGCCGCAAGGTGGGCCATGGAACGATCTGTGATATGCTTGCAGTAGGAGAGATTGAGGCGTCTCAGCTTCGGACATCCTACCACAGTCCCAGGTGGCAGCACATTTTGTGGTGCATGCTTTTGCTGTTGCTGCTTGGTCCGGGAGCGAGCCGTTGAGCTGGAAATAACAACGGACTTGGAAGGTGGCGGATCAGGAACAACCCAGCCAACAACACGGCCTAACAGGTTATCGCCAACTTTACGGCAGTTGCTCCAGTCCACCTCCTCCAACCCCTTGGCATTCTCACTCATCTCAAGAATCTGATTGGCTGAGACGTCCCAAACAGACTTCATCTTCCATGTCTTGACATTCTTACCGCAGCTACGCCACAGAGCACCAAACCCTTCATCAGTTATATGAAAGCAATTGTTCAGGTCAATGGATAGAGCGCGAGTACCAATGAATGGAGCGAGCACTTTAATCAGAACTTCATCAGTGATCCTGCGGTTGTAAATCGAGAGGTCAACGTCTTGGCAGACTTTGGGCGATGTCGTTAGAAGCTTGCGCCAATGCGTGCTAACCAAGCGCAGTCGAAAGAGTTCTCCAATGTCCACATGCTTAAAGATGTAGATCAAAATCTCGTCTGATAACACTGGTTTGCTCATGGTAATGGGCCTCGTAGGCAGGGTAGTTCGAATTCGTTTGGCCGGAACGTCGTCGTCGTCGGATGGCGTCTCAGAGAATGCAAATTTGATGGGCGTCACCTCCGACAAACGAGATCTCGCACCATTGGTATTGGGAGCGGAACTGTCTGTTGGGGGTATCGGAGGCGCTAAAGAATGGCGTCTTCGATTCCTAATGTTCTCCATGTTGACGCTCAGGAATGGGTCAGGATCTTTGGGTGCTATGTTGGCAGTGTCCTCTTTAGAAGGAGATCCTGGCTTAGATGGAGTAGTGAATGTGAGGTTGGGAAGCGATGCCCTCGTTGGTGTCGTAGGAGTCGTCGGATCGGATTTGTTGGCCTTTTCCCTGCCATCGGCATCGATCATGTCAACGTCGTCGCTCTGTTTCAGATATCGTGATCGTGCAGTCTCTTTAACCTGTGTCAAGATATCTGAAGGGCAGCGCCTCCAAAACTCGTCAAGGACGTCTCCCGTAATCATGATGCACTCGACAGAGGTGATAGACCGTACAGTAGCTGTTCGGCCCCGGGACAAACCCAAGCTTGCCACTTCGCCAAAATACTGTCCTGCCTTCAACCGCGGCCGTTTCGGGATGGCTAAAGCCTTGTTCTGAACATTGCTATCGTAAACCGGTTCGTCGTGTATCACCTCGGCTTCTCCACGGACGATGAAAAAGATTTCGTTACCCGGTAAACCTTGACGGACAATATCTGTGAAGGGGGTATATGACTTGGGCTGAACACTGAGTCCCAGGAAGTGCAGCATATCTGCAGGAAGTGTGGAAAAGAGAGGAAGTTCTTTGAGTGTCGTTCGAATGTTGATCTGACCACTTCCAATGGCACTACCCGCGGTTGGGTCTTCCATAATACCTGGACTTGGCGATTTCCTCTTCTTATTGTTGACCACAGTACCGTCTTTGATAACGCCCCTTTCTCCAGTGGAGACTTCACCAGGTGCCGCCTCTCGGGCAGTGAAATCCCCTTGAGGCGGTGACTTGGTCAACCTTCCACCCTCTTGTCGTTTCTTCTTTAAGAGATTTAAGCGCTCTTGTGCCTCTTCTCGAATGGCCTTTTCCATATCCGGAAACTTGGGTATCACGGCATGCAGATCCTCCTTCTTCAGAACCAGCAGTAGACATTTCGTGCGTGCAACAATGGTGGCCGTACGCGGCATCTCCATCAAGACGCCGATCTCACCAAAGAACGATCCAGGGTTGAGCTCAGCATAGACCGCTTCCCCATCCCGCGAAGTCACAGCAACAACACCTCGCACCAGCCAGTACATTGCCTTGGCCTCATCTCCTTCGGTCACGATATGATCGTTAGGACTCTGGATCTGAGGCTTCAGGTGGTTTCCTATGGCAACCAAAAATTCCTCAGGGGCGGACATGAAAAGAGGAAAGGATCTGATGCGGTCGACCAGGTCTAATGGCATATCTCGAATCAGTGATGCTGTGAGCGGCGAAGGCCGCACGGGCCGCGTAGGGTTCGTCTCGACATTAAAAGACCGAATTAACGAGATAGAATCAGACGATGCTGCTGCAGCCGCGGCGTTCTGGTGATGAGCCAGCGCCCTATAAGGCGATCCTGAGCTTGAACGACCCCGCCTCATTGTTCTAGGGTTGACAAAGAGCAGTGTAGCTGGAAGTCAGCGCAATTGCAGCGACAAGGACAGTTACCCTCCCTCCAGCAAGCTCTCGAGCCGCTGCAGCAGCAGCTGAGAATAGAAGTTATTGTCGTTCGTTTATTATGGTGCGTGTAGCTGAAGATTTATGAGGCGCAAGTATCGACTGGAACCTTGGAGATCGAGCAAGACACGGTCATGCTCTGGTGTGACGGCTCGATGGTGACCGTTGATGGCAACAGAGTGATCAAGTTTGTACAATCGTTTTATCGGCTCACGATACGAGGTTGACGCACAAGAGGTTCGTATGGTCGCCCAGGATCGATGCGTAAGGTCCGCGATAAGCGGAAGATAGAAATTCTATAGTCACAGTCTCAATGGCGAGCTGACAAGTCACACAGAGTTCCAAGGCGGCGGTTTGGAAGCTTCTGTAACACGAGAACAAGGAACAAGCTGTTGCAAGTACGAGTGTAAAAACTGAGCGTCAAAGGTAATGGTGTAGAAGTGCCGGAGTGTGCTTTGAAAGCTGTGAGCGATGACGGCAACGCGGACAAAGACTGGAATCCGATGTAGAGACTTACCAAAGCTTGAACGGGAGCCAAGAAACGAAGGTTATCTGATAGTCTCTAGCAGAGGGTTGTGAAGAAGAAAGCAAGTGGGGAGCTGTCAAGAAGCAACAGGGAAGCTATGAGGGTGGCAATTGGCATAATACACAGCTCGAAAAGGAAATCAGTTGAGGGAGGTCAAGAACCATGAAGATAGTCCGCATGGGAAAAGATGGATTCCAGTCCCTAAGGAGCCCAAGCAGCGTAGTCTGGCCGCCACAAGAATAACGCCCACCCACAACACAGAGGCCCCTCCAGCATTGGATCTCTTACGGTCTCACACGCCCACCGCCCACTCACACACGCTTGAGGCGAGCTCTGTGTGGGGTATCGATTCTAGCTGGACGGGCGGGCAGTGCCGTCACACACGGTGAAGAGCATGTAAGAAACGAACAAAGCAGCAAGGGGCCCTGGGGGCAGCGACGCATTGGGTGGAGTATTTGAGCAAGCCAAAGCAAGCAAGCAAGCATCGGCAATGCAAGCAATTGGGCGGGACAAGGACGGCCTGAGAAAGTGCCATCTCGCTGCCGAAAGACATCAGAATTGGGTTCTTTGATGTTTATGATGCGATTGCTGATGAACCAAATGAGATGTGCGCGTGGTGGTGTCGGTACCTTGGCACTTGCGCCTGTAGCTTAGATGGATGCAGTACCTAAGTTTAGTGGCGTCCTGGTTGCCACGCAGGGCATGAGAAAGTGAAACAGAACTGCTACTGGCGGCCAGGTCAGTGCGTGCTTGTATCGACGCTCTGGCGCTTCGGCGTATGCTTCGAAAAAGCTTCAGTGGATGGATGTGGTGCTACTCGTCATGGAATCATTGTAGCTTAACCCTTTCAAGGACCCTGGCAAAGTCCTTCTCATCCTCACTAGTGGACGGCACCAAGCGCAGATGACCGAGCGCGCACAGGGCGCCTGATGGTTCTTTACGTTGGTTTCTGGCAGGGGTAAACAATCTGCCCCAAAAGACCTGATGTTACGGGAGCGACCCGATAGTTTCCCTGCAGCGTCATAACTGCACTGCAAATGGTCCAACTGGAACACGGATTTTTAGTGAAAAGGACTATGCAATTAAAAAATTGACTTCACTTGCCAGTGGCTGACGGTGAGCCGTGTTTCTTTAGGGTTAGTAGCAGTCGTTGTCTGCCGTCATCATTCCCCCCCTCCGCTATGTCGATCCTGATCTTCGGATCCGTGCAGCCAGCCTCCAGCCTACCGGGAAAGGGGTCATCGGTCAGAAGACCTCTTTTATTCTTTTTTGTCGTATTTCCGTTCTGGATATGTTTTATCCTGGCAAGCTGCAAAGAATCATGACCGTTGAATAGCCGTCCGAGAGTTTTGATATCCGTTGTAGCACCGTTTGGTCTTGTCCTATGAGAGACAGGTAGGATCAAAGTTTTCGATTGCATTTTGCGTTTCGCGAACTTACCGCAGTGCCAGGCCCAGCAGAATGAAGTACCGCATTGCAGTTGGCTAGCGGTAGCTGTGGCTGGGAATAAGTGCATCGGCGGATAAATTACAGCATTGTTCGCGTTTATGCCAATGCTAATATTGTACCAGAAGAGGCATGTCGTCGGAGAGATCCTGGTCTTGGATGCATTAGATAAATAAAAAGTTCGGTGCAATTCTTTTTGTGAAACGTTTCGTCATGTTGTTTCATCTGGGCGGGTTACAATAGACATGCACCTTCCTTTGAAATCACCGACCAGTGCCCTGGATTGAAAGCAAGGTAGGGAAGGTACAGCCCATGCGCATACTTAGGCAAGTACTGAGTAATAATAATACTATCCATGCAGGTGCTTCTTAATTGTCCGCGATCTTAGTTGTCGTGCCCGGTACAGTAGGAAAACTGCAGCCCTGCCAGACAGCTTACGTCAATTTCGCACTATAATGGCTGTCATAATGGCGCAAACAACCAATATTAGCAATGAATATTTCTTTTTTCGAGTGAGACAGGATGACCAGTCATTAAGCTCCCCTCCCCTACCTTTCTAAACTATAGCTCGGGCACCAACTCTCGATTTTCTAGAAGGTCGCACTGAGCAAGGGCCAGCGGTCAAGCAACGCCATGACCATCTAGCCCTGGTCATGGAAACTCGCTAGAAGAACGCACGCACTACAGATTGCTTCCTAAAACGGCTTATTGTCTATCTTTCCTGATCCTTTCATGTGCATCTTTAGGTCACCACAAACTAATGTGAAAGTCTCAGATAAGCTTCTACTTAGCATTTTGGGCATTGTAAGATCGACTGGTCATGTTCATCAAGGTTCCGTATTACCTGAAATTCCAGGGACTAACAGCCATTCAATAGCATGCCCAGTGTTCACGAATCGTACCTTGCATGTATAGTTTCCATAGTGGTCCATTCTCTACCAACCGTTGGGTCGCCAGATGGGCGTCCCGTCTACCCAAGATCGAGATGATATTTGCGGTGTGCTTTTGAAGTAATTGGTAAGCAGTTTGTGATGCCACAACATATGATGCCCATAATGGCTGTGGTAGTTGAGGGTACTGACTCGAGCGCTCTGTTCTACTACACGCCGTCACAAAAAGATGTGATCTTCCCGACGTATCCCTCCCGCAATAGCTTAAACTATCTTCTTCTTTAGGCAGAAAATTATTAACTAAGGAGATACTCTTGATAGCTGGGGGAGTCAATACTGGTAAGGATGGATAGAATAATAGGCAGACAGACGGGTCAGATAAAAACAAACGCATTTTATGTTTGAGAGCCCAAGCTAACACATTACCTTGGCATATTATTACTGTTTGTACGGACTGTTTATTTAACTGTTTCTAACATGCAGCTTAAGTGTGTTGATTTTTATTTGAGCCGCCGCAGAGTTGCGTGAAGTCTCGGCGACATGTGCTGAATCATCACTACCAATGTTGAGCAGCTCTCATCATCAACTCTTCCTTCGTATATAGGGTGGTTCTTTTCAGTCTTCAGAATTATTTGGAGCTTCTGTCTCACTCGATCAGCCTTTTAAAAACGATGCGTTAATGGCAATAAAACAAAAATGCAGCCACTGTTCTGCAACAAACCGAGCAGCTGCACAGCACTGGCAAGGGGTTGACAGAAAAGATGGCCTCCAAGTTCTAGGGTACAAAAATAAACTACCCAAGAGCCTCATCTAAACTGACATAGATAGACCCACTAATTTAGTTCCCTATGCTCTCAGCGGCCATGTTTTCTGATACCCAGCCAACAACATAGCATCGCTCTCTTATTGAGCTTCCTCATTTTCTACTCGCTCTCTTCTTTACAAGCTATCATTTGACCCCTCAGCTTACCAGGTCAAGAGTAAACAAGACGAACCACTCATCCATCAGCTACAAACAAGATGGACCCTTCGGATCCAGATCCCCTGGAGTCTACGAAGGAAGCAGCACCAACACATGAGTTGGAAGAGACGCATCTCCATATTGAACCTATTTGCAGCCTCTGTTTTCAAGATATCCTTATCGTATCAGGCGAGTGGGCCATCGCATGTAAGGAGCTCTCGATACCTCTTTTACCAGTGTCTTCATGTTGCTAACACAAATGGTGACAGTGCTTAACGATCACAAAAGTCCATTTGGCACTCGTCCCCGATATTGCTCCAAGAAGTTTCAATTTCCCAAGAAGCGCGGGTCTCGTGGAGATCAAGATCGGTATCCCTTATGCAGCATCCACAAGTGTACGAAATGCGCTGAATCACCAGAGTCTGTAACTATGCATGCAGACTGCTACCGCTTGTTCTTGCAATCATATCATGGAAGGCCGGCTTTGGAACATGTATGGGTTGCTACAGCCTGGAGACTTCCATGGACACATAGGCCCACCCAACCTAAACTACACCTCGACCTTGTTGATCCGACATTGGCATCAGTCACTGTGCCACAGCGAAGGCATTGGGAATGCCACAACTTGCCTCACTACCGTCCGAGGTTCTTCAGCTGGTAAAGTCATACTCGCATGACCATTTTGTATGGAACTATCAATCTATCAAGGCTAGAGCAGTGCACATGTCGGCTTTCGATGAGAGTTCGTCTGACGATAACGGAAAGACCTACAATATTGGCATGATCACAAGTTGGCATCGAGGAAAGGAGGCGCAGGGAGGTGAAGATGCGCTCACGTCTGATGTGTTCCGCTTAACCGTTGGTTACTTCGGTTTGCTCGAGATAGAGAGACTTCCGGAATCGCCCAGATACGTGAATCACCGGCCTAGCACTACTCGTGCATACTTCTTTGTGACCTCTTACGAAATTGCAGACACTGTGGTTTACTTCAAAGTAGGTCTAGACTTGACGCTGCTAAGATGGAGGCACAGCACTAATACTTCATGAAAATTAGTTTGGACACGCACGTATCGAGCCGGCCGCCCCTAGACGACAGGACTGTGCATTCTTGGACATTCCAACTCCTCCCTTCCACTGCATGCCTCTGCTGATGCTCCCAAATCCATTAGCTCCTTGTCACCTCCATACCATCGATCTTCGCAGTATAACAGGCATGATGTTCCTGTACCGCAAGCGTACTCTGATGGCAGTCCACGCGCACACGATTAGAGCACCAACAGCAGCTTCGACAGCGCAGAGCTTGTTTTCGTCTAGATCACGATCAGTTGATGTGGGTGTATATCCCCATCCCAGATGGTGATCGCATTCTGAAATTCTGCATCCGGTCCAACAATACTAGACCTAAGACCCCTGCCTATCATTCAACAGCTTTACTGGTAAGCTCCGTAACAGAAACGATGGCCTTCAAGCTTGAGGGTACAGCCTAAGCACATCCTGAGGACCTGTTCTGAGCCGGCCTAAGCCAACCTATCAATTTAGTCTCGCAGGCTCTCAGCGGCCAAGTTTTCTGATACCCTGAAGGCTCTCTAAACTTCAGTTTGCCCATTACTAATCAAGTCTTCAGATAACCACCGAGCTGGCTGGTGATCTTGTTGTTGGACCATGCTTAGAAAATTCCGACGCAGATATCGTTTATTCCAGAGTGCCGACTGTATTTGTTTACGATATTCCAGCAAGAGGCGGGACCACAATCCTTGGTGTAACTGGAGAGGAAACGTGGGGAATGCTATCAAATTCGGAGTTTCCTCTCTTCACAACCTCGCCAACATATGAGACTCTGAAGGCTCTGGGTAATATCTTCATGAACGATATCTCGCTCAAGGGCGCTACTTGCATCAACGTCTTCAACCATAGACGTAGTGGGCTCTTCAAAGGTATTCTTCTGGAGTATGAGGACGGGTCTCAGACAACTGCTGGCCAATGCAAGGTAGGTATCGACCCTGTCGAGAAATACTCCCGGTCAGCATTCCTCGGTCATCGCAAGGCTTTTGCAAAACGGACTTTCAGTCATGGGATTCCACACCACCAAGTCGAGTGTCACTTCGGAACGGATGGGAAGAGTCATGATCCTGGGTATGACGGTTGTGTTGTGGTATCTTGGAACCATCAAACGACTCACGTCGACATATACGCTCCAGATCTCGGAAAGGAGGAGTAGAATGATCTGTATTGGTCGTTCCCAATATGACACAATCGAGACACTTGGGCCTAAATCACGAAGGGGGTTGATCTCTCAGTTGGCGGGCTTTGACGGAACAGTTCTCCTCTACTAAGCAGCAGCACAAATGGCACTCGGGGGACTCCAAGGCGCTGCCAATTCGGTACCACTTTTTCGGACCTTGCATCCCGTGTCTGTTCTGGCACATTTCGTACGGCAGTTCACACAAACAGAGGACCATGTTGTTGAATGCATTACTGCATTTTACCCATAATCGAGAGGCTGGAGATTTACCTAGGTCACATGTACATACCAGTCAAGAACAGATATCTCGTCTTTATACCCCACCATAATATATTGTTCTTGAGAGCGTATACGTGTAAATAGGAAAAAAGGAACTGTGTACATTCTCTCATGATGACTGGCATAACAGTAACAAGTCCACGTACGTGATAATAATTCAGATCTAGCCTTCTTGACGGATCAACTGACGTGTAGGCTTGTCACGTCGCGATGAAGGAGGAGTTTCGAATTGTTAAGTGTATAAGTGTACCCAAGTGGCTGCTGCCATAAGTGTATATGATGGTTAGAATTTAGTTACTATGGGCAGCTCATATCACCTTGATCTGTTGAGTTCTGATCTCTCTTACCCAAGTCACCATTGTTCTTGGTACTACTGAGTTATATCAGAAGACTGGAGCTATCGTTGAAGCTAGACACATAAACTTGAGGATAACATAGTGCCGATTCAATAGGCTAAACAAAATCACCCAGCTTCGTATTTTGGCGTCTAGCCGGTTGAGTCGTTGGAAAGGAAGTTCATGTTACTAAGTTTCCATCTGGCGTTTGACAAGTACGATGCAACGAGCGGCGAAACAGAATTGCCCAAAGGTCATTATTTGTGTTGTGCAGAAAGCGACATGGGTGATGTAGTTGTAAGGTATTGCACTATATGCACAAGATGCGAACATGGGCCTAGACCCAGGGGCAAAATGCGGGGGAGTATTTGAGGGGTGACCATTCACATCCGCCCATTGACGGAATGTATGCAGCGTGAGATCTGACCAGGTCAAGAAGCACTTGCTTGATGCGTGTTAGTGCTCGTGATGACCAGATGATGAGAAGTGATGTTAAGAGAGAGGAGAAGGAGGAGCGGAGCGGAGAGGACGCAAAAGAAAAAATAAGTCACGATGCTCCATCTCAACCTGATGGTGGTTAGTAGGCTATTGGAAGATTAGAACCACCCCAGCCGAGGCCAACATAAAAAAAGGAATAAAGGTCGAGCGAGGGGGGGCGGCGTCACGAGGTTCACGATGCAGACCGCTAAGGGCAAAGTGTTAGGTAATTGATTTTGAGCCGCCCCAAGTTTACAAGGGGGGAGGGAAGCTGGGGAACGTTGACCAACTAACTACTGTACTGTTCATGAGCTCCCTTGTCTGTTTCTGGAGGTTTGTGGTTGTGAGGCTTGCAAGTGCTTTCTTGGGTTTAGTTGACGACGGTAGCTGTGGGCTAGGATCTGCAAAGTTGTTGGGGGAGAAAGGCGAGATTAGAAATATCTAATCTAATCTAGGAAAGTAAGATGAGAAAAGAGAAAAGAGAAGTGGTTTAGAAAGTGCCAAGCTTGAGGTTGAACTGTTGTTCCTTGTTACTGCGACACGGAGCTGCAGCTTCCGGGGGTTCGGGAAGCTTGTAGACTGAATGCCCTGATGGCATGAGCAGAGTGGCAGAGATGAGAGGTCAAGTGACACGTTGGAAGGGTGATTGGGGAAAAAAGAAGAGACAAATTTAGGTCATGACGTTTTAGCAAAATCCGGGGTAAAAATGTCCTCCTTCTCAATGGTCGATGCTTTTTGCTTGCCCTCTTTTACATCTACGTACTTCTGTCTTCATTTTTTATTCGGTGATGGGCTCCGGGGGGTGCGGGTGCGGATATACCGGCGCTTGTAAGAGTCCCGGCCGCGCACCGGAGCCGCTATCGGGAGAGCGTAAGATCATGATTATGATGCTCAAGTGGTTTGATGATATGATTGATGATGGAAATGATGCAGTCAATGCCGAATTTCGGGTTTCTTCTATAGGATTGAAAGTGTAATACTAACACAATGTGTTGCATAACAAACCTGTTGTTAACCCCCTTTTATTTTCTGTATGAGCATGATCACGATGTCTGGCATTCAATGGCTTGGGTAGTTGTCGGTATTCAGGGGTTCAAGGCGCATGTCTTGAACTAATGAGGCGAGGCGGTGTCTAATACCCCATGCCATTCGCAGAACAGCCGATATAGCTTAATTACCTACAGATCAGAATCCGGGGCAGAAGTAAAGTGAAGTGAATAATCTAATCTCGTTCCATCCATCTCAGCCAGACACTATGAGGCACGTGCTGTGAACTGAATCGCATGTTGCCAGGATGTGAATCGTACTATGCATTATCGATGTCATGAGGTGATGATCAAAACGTGTAATGATTCTGTTTTATATCAGTGCTTTAATCCGGGGAAAGCTTCCGGTGTTTTAAAGTCTGTTGATATGAGAAAGATGATGAGCATGGGATATTGACGAGATGGTGTTGTTGTTTCGTCTATTAGCATCCATCCATCCCGTGACCTGTCCTTCCCTGCCTGTCCTATCCTGTCCTGTCTCGGCGGCTGGAGTCGGTGCTGTTCTCCGTGTCGGTCTCGGCCTCGCGTGTTTAAGCTCTAGTCGGCGCTACGACTAGGGCCGGAAGAAACGGGGTGCGAGTAAAGAAAAAAAAAAGATGAGATAGCCCACCGGACGGGTACTGGTACTGGTAGTCTAGTGTTTACTTGAAAAGAACCCTTCTGAGAGGATCTAGAAATTCTGGAGACCGGCAATAGAAGCCGGTCCTCGAGGAGAAATTCCCTCTCTTTTTACGTATCGTTCTCGTACTGGGAACGACGTTGTTGTCGACTACGGCGGTTACTTGAATACTCACCTGTCGCTGACAAAAACCACCGGCAATGCGGCGTTGAGACTGCAGGCAGGCTGCTGCCAGTAAGTAAGTCATCGGGGGTGGTAATAAGCCGGTGGTGCAAAGAAGGGTAAGGTATCTTTGTAGGCGGCGTAAAAGTAGAAGGTTCTTTTTTTTTCTTCTCGCATACTTTGCCTCAAACTTTGCTATTGTAAGATTGTCCTTGTGACCTGACTGGCCGTTATCCGTCATGCTCCTGCAGTTATCCTGTATGTCTTTTTTCCCCTTCTTGCTTATTGAGGGTCTAGAAGCCATTGTCGAATAGAATCTCTGGACCCTCCGCCGTGTTCGGATACACTGGCGACGGTGATCTCGGCGAATCTGTCAAAGAAGTAATTTCCAGATCTGGGGCATTCTTTTTCTAGAGGGCATACTAGACCACGGAAAGCTGTGAAACGAGGGCGGGGTTGTGTGTGTGTGTGTATTTCTATTACTCTACAGATGCAGCTCCCCATCCACTGACGATGAATGTCATTCATTATATTACGTTTTGCTACCAACGTTACCTCTGAATCCACTGGCTCAACTCAACAGAATTGTAAAAAAGGGCTGCAACTCGGCTGTGCTGTGCCGTGCTGTGTCAAAGACTGTACCATGTCCGCGGACTACCTAGACGTTGTATAAGTTGTACGACATCAAGGGACCCTACATGATACACGTCAAAGGGATGCATAAAGACGCAATTGTCTAGGATGATCAAAGACAACTGTCGAAGGGAAAGAAAAACAACAACATATGATCGTCAGTGAGATTACGATTAATTGTGTATGGTATGGATAAGTTTGGTGGATGCGTGACAGCGTCAATGGGTGGTGGATTGGATTGAATTGAATTGAATCTGTTGACAAAATTAGTATCCGTAGACTGGCCAGGCCAAGCTGGAAGTTTTCGATTTTTTTCTACAGCACAGCAAAGCAGAGCACAGCACAGTTCAGTTGTTTTGTTGTTGTTAGTCTTGGCTTTTACAGCGACGTCGTTCTCATTACTCAATCCCGACCTATTTCATCCAATCGAGTGGCACACCTTCTTTTTCCAAGGCCATGACCGATTCGGCAGACAGCGGCTGTAACGAAGTTCTTTTCTCTCTTTGGACACAGGGAAAAGGGTCTCTGACTTTTCATTACTCGCTAAGAATTCATCATTGGATATTTGCTGTCAATGAGTAAAGATGACTGTGACTGACTGTAACTGTGATTTTCTTCAGTCTGTCCTGTCCTGCCCTGTCCTGTAGTGTCATTTCCCCAGTGGTGTCTGTCTGTTCCGTCGTGTCGTGTCTCTTATTGCTCACCTGACGTCTCCGGACCCGACAAGTCCATCCAGTCCTCGATTTCTATTACTCAATATTGTGCGATCCTTGAGCTAAAAACCAATGCCCGTGCTTGCTTTCCTGCCTGCCTACCTGGCTGGCTGGCATCGTAACGCATGTCCCTGGCTTTAGGCCAGCCCCAGTGGCGCCGCTCTTTAGCTTGTTCTTGTTTCTTTCTCATCGTTCGGGGTTCGCCTTGCTTGGTCTTGGTCCCTACTCCTGGGCGTCTAACTAGGTGTTTGGACCCTCCGGTCCCCGTCATGAGGTCCCCTTCCCTTGTCAAAAACTCAACTTAGACTAAACTCGAGAGAGTCGCCTCGTGGAGTCGTTCGTTCTCTCCATCGTTTATAACTATCCACGCCCCCGAGCCTTGATGCGCCGGACCTTTGCCCTCGTTTCTTCCTTTTAGAATTCAGACCTTTTCCTGATAAAGAAAAACAAACAAGAACAAAAAGAAAGACATAGAACCTTGGATCTTATCTCAGGTTCCCGTCACATTAACATAAACATCTCCAGTTACCTCCGGCTTCGCAAAGCCTACTCACTCTGTCGTCATCGCTTCTCGCCGCCCTCTATCGGCCTAAGTAACAATACGTACAAACAAACAAAACCTCCAATTCCCGGATCCGGTCGGTGGCTAATACAACGCCACTACTCTTCCGTGAAATACCTTTTATTCTCTTTTTATACGAACTAATTCTTGCCAACCGTTGGGTTGGCGAGTCGAGTTCTCCATACCCACCTAAACTTTACCGTTCCGTCCTGTTTCAGGGTCGGCCATTGCACATCCTTGTTTAATAGATTTGAATGGCTCTCCCTCTTACTCCCACGCACCCCGCGGTGCCTTCGCCTTCCGCACCTTCAGCACCAGGCTACTTTGATCTTTCTGCTCTGCTCAAGGCAAAGATGTCTCGCCCCGAATCTCCAAACAGCAACAGCGACAAGACCGCCCGCTCGTCCTTCTCCTCCGTCCGGGAGAACGACGATGGTCTAGCTCAGACTTTCACACGTTCCAAAATTTCATCCTACACCCAAGGGACGGAAGAGGTATTCGATGAATCACCCTCACCCTCCGCTGAGATTGCATCGCCTTCTTTTCAGGCTCCTCTGACGCAGCCTCACAGTCGGCTTCATGGGTTCTGGTTTCCTGCGGATAACTTTCGCGGCTGGAAGCAGATCCCCATCAAGGGCAAATCCGCCAGCCGCAGCTGCGAGGACCTTCACAAGCTGTCCATGACATGGAGCTCACCAGCACCTCCCGCTGTCACCAAGAAGCCTTCTACCAACGGCTACGAGACCGGAACTTCTCCTCTTGAGCGACTCCCCAGCGAAGTTTTAGGTACGTGCATATGCGACAGAGGAAGGGTTTTCCAATTGAAACCCTGTCAAAACAACCCCAGTCCCAATTATATGATGTATCAGTGCACTGACATGTCGATCGCAGGTTCCATCATCGACCTTCTCGTCATCGAGATCCCCCCGAATGGCCTTACGCCGCGAAATGCCGACCTCATGGCTCTTCTGCTAACTTCGCGATCTATCCATGCTGCGACTCTCAACACCCTCTACCGCCATATTACGATCCCTCACTCTCGAATCTTCCGAAAGTTCCTCGCTACTATTACCGAGTACCCTGCTCTCGCCTCCATCGTGCGGCGGCTAGACTTCAGCCACTTCAACCCCTCCACCATTTTCTCGACTGCGAGCGAGCGAGCTCAGACCCGAAACTTGACCTCTGAGACCCTTCACAAATGTCTCGAGCTAACCCCATACCTACAGGAGTTCTTGGCCCAGGAGTATATTGATGAGGATCTTGGACCCGAGGTGATCAAGAAGCTCTTTTTCGATATGCCCCGGCTCCAGGCCGTCGACTTTGCCGGCTGCTCCTCACCCTTCTTCAAGAACTCATTCAACAGCCTTCTTCAGGCCCAGTGGCCCGACTCTTTGACACTTACCCGTGTTTCGTTCCACAAGTGCCTGAATCTGCCAGGCTCTGTCTTTGAGGCGATTTTGCCTCGTCTCGAAAGAGCCACTCACCTCGATCTGGCTGGAACCAGAGTGACCGACAAGGCTCTGCAGAGCTTGCCTGAGACGGCAAGACTCACTCACCTGAACTTGGCCAAGTGCCGTGAGCTCACCTCTGAGGTGGTTGTCAAGTTCATCACCACTCACCCTGCTATCACTCAGACCATCACTGTTCTGAGCCTTGCTACTAATGCCAGCAGCCACCTCCTGCTAGGCAAGGCCGATGTTGATGCTATCCTTCCTCGATTGCCTCCTACGATCCGATCGCTGAGTCTCAAGGGAAGCAGAATGGACCCCTCTCAGCTTCCTCTGCTCACCCCTCTGGTTCAGCATCTTGAGGAACTTGCTATCGGTCGAGGCCTCGACCTCCGCGATATTCACCAGCTCCTGTATCAGGCTCAGGAGTGGATTCCTCACAGCCTCCGATACATTGATATCTCCGATTTGGATACTATCATTGGTAGTGCTAGCGCTCTTCTTACTCCCGCCTCGGCACCTCTGCAGGTTATCGAGCTCGAGGAGCGTGCGTACGAACGAGCGGCCAAGGCGAAAAAGAACCTTGAGCGCGCTGGGTGGACCCCCAAGGAGTTCGGCAGCCGATACTGGCTAGTCCGCATGAACACAGACCTCGATAGCGGCGCCCGGTGGTGGAAGCTGGGCGCTGAGAGCTGGGGCATGAGGAAGATCCCAGTCGCAAAGGCCGACGTCGGAGGCATGTACGGCACTTTTATGTTCGGCCGAAGGCTGTAAAATGCCGGTCTCCGAGCTTACTCGTATCACTTCGGTGAATTTCTCTACTCTCACATCATTTTCGGGCGTTTTTGGTTTGGATTTTTATGGCTAGATTTGGGTTGCATCTTGATCCGATTGATATCCCGGCGCATAGTGGTTGAAAAATTAGCGTTAAAAGTAAAGTCATTTTGATGGAAAAAGCGTTCTGAGGCATGCATATGACGAAAGAGAAAAAACGTGTAGATAATCAATAATGACTTTCATGAACAACCTTGGCATATGAATGAATGTGAATGTGTGATCATTTGTAGTCATCATCAGTCAAGATCCAGCGGTAGTCGTATGCCTTGGTCATGACTTGGTACGATGCTAAAGTTTGGTATAGCCTATCAGAACTAAAGTTGCTAAGTTTAACTCCCCGGTAAACTATGCATTTTACTAGGTGAAAGCTTCCATACACAAGTGTCAATCGAAACAAGGGGGAGGCTATCGATATCAGATAAACTACTACCTAAATAGAATTTGCCTCATCGAATGTCGCTGCTGTTCATGCATCAAGTGTGGCATGAAGCTTGGATTGTGGCGCTTAAACTTTGGTGGCTGGATCAAATGGTCACGTGGCTCTGAACTCGGATCAACCAGGCCCCGTGGCAAAGACAGCCTCCTGCGACGTAACCGCGCCGAAGCGTGCCTTGCTCCTTGAATAAGCTCCAAATCAACGATTATACAGCTTTGGTGCTCGACGGCATCATGGCTCCCAAACCAGACACCCCGTTCCGCTCTGCGGACATGAGCATGGTTCAACTCTATGTCTCCAATGAAATCGGTCGCGAAGTTGTTACTGCGCTCGGAGAGCTTGGCCTCTGTCAGTTCCGCGATGTAGGCAAACCATCCATCAACCTTTGCATCATCAACTCAAAGCTAATCCATCAATTCTTCAATACAGCTCAATGAGAATGTCAGCGCCTTCCAGCGTACTTTCACTCAGGAGATCCGACGCCTCGACAATGTTGAGCGACAGCTGCGTACGTCATCCATCGGGATCCACCAAAACAAACGAGTCTAACACATCGCAGGATACTTTTACGCTCAGATGGATAAGATCGGTATCCCGCTCCGGAAGCTGGATCTCGACGTCGAAAGACTTGCATCCCCATCGACTTCGGAAATCGACGAGCTTGCCGAGCGAAGCCAGAAGTTGGAACAGCGTGTTTCCGCCCTGAACGAGAGTTACGAGACTTTGAAGAAGCGCGAGGGCGACTTGACCGAGTGGCGATGGGTTCTCCGTGAGGCCGGCAGCTTCTTCGACCGTGCCCACGGCAATGTTGAGGAGATTCGCGCTTCTACTGACAACGATGATGCTCCTCTGCTGTCCGACATTGAGCACAACCAGGGTGGCGCCGACGCTGAGCGCTCCTTCTCCGGCATGAACATTGGCTTTGTTGCTGGAGTCATTGCTAGAGACAGGGTTGCTTCCTTTGAGCGCATCCTCTGGCGTACTCTGCGTGGTAACCTTTACATGAACCAGTCTGAGATTCCCGAGCCCTTGATTGATCCTACCAACAACGAGGCTATCAACAAGAACGTTTTCGTCATCTTCGCTCACGGCAAGGAGATTCTCAACAAGATCCGCAAAATCTCTGAGTCCATGGGCGCTGATGTTTACAACGTCGACGAGAACAGCGACCTCCGACGCGATCAGATTCACGAGGTCAACAACCGTCTCGAGGATGTCCAGAACGTTCTCCAGAACACCCAGGCCACTCTTCAGGCAGAGCTCAACCAGATTTCTCAGTCGCTCTCGGCCTGGATGGTTCTTGTCGCCAAGGAGAAGGCTGTGTATAATGCACTCAACAACTTCTCCTACGACAGCGCTCGACGAACTCTCATCGCCGAGGCTTGGGTTCCTACCAACGATCTTCCCTTGATCAGGACGACACTCCAGGACGTTACTAACAGAGCTGGCCTCTCCGTTCCTTCTATTATCAACAAGATCCAAACCAACAAGACGCCGCCCACTTACCTGAAGACCAACAAGTTTACCGAGGGTTTCCAGACAATCGTTAACGCTTACGGTACCGCCACTTACCAGGAAGTTAACCCGGCCATGCCCGTCTTTGTTACTTTCCCTTTCTTGTTCGCTGTCATGTTTGGTGATTTCGGCCATGCTATCATCATGCTTTCAGCCGCCCTCGCCATGATTTACTGGGAGAAGTCACTCAAGAAGGTCAGCTTCGAACTTTTTGCCATGATCTTCTACGGTCGTTACATTGCTCTCGTCATGGCCGTGTTCTCTGTCTTTACCGGTCTTATCTATAACGATGTCTTCTCCATGTCCATGACTCTCTTCCCCAGTGCCTGGGAGTGGAAGAAGCCTGACGGTTACACCAACACCACTGCTATTGTCGCCACTTTGAACGACGAGGGTTACCGCTACCCCTTCGGTCTGGATTATGCTTGGCACGGTAGTGAGAACGATCTTCTCTTCAGCAACAGTTTGAAGATGAAGATGAGTATCATCCTGGGTTGGGCCCACATGACTTACTCTCTTTGCTTCTCCTACATCAACGCTCGCCATTTCAAGAAGCCTATTGACATCTGGGGTAACTTCATCCCTGGTATGATTTTCTTCCAGTCTATCTTCGGTTACCTTGTTCTCTGCATCATTTACAAGTGGTCCGTCGATTGGATTGGTACTGACCGCCAGCCTCCCGGTCTGCTTAACATGCTCATCTACATGTTCCTTCAACCTGGACATATCCCCGAGGGTCAAGAGCTCTACCCCGGACAAGCTTTTGTCCAGGTTGTTCTCTTACTCCTGGCGTTCGCTCAGGTCCCCATTCTTCTCTTCCTCAAGCCTTTCTACCTTAGGTGGGAGAACAACCGCGCACGCGCCAAGGGTTACCGTAGTATAGGTGAAACCTCCCGGGTTAGTGCTTTGGACGGTGACGATGACGAGCCCAATGGCCATGGTAACAGCTTCGATGAGGATGGCGAGGGAGTTGCTATGATCTCTCAAAACATTGATGAGGAGCACGAAGAGTTTGAGTTTAGTGAAGTTATGATCCACCAGGTCATCCACACCATCGGTAAGTTATTCATTCGTGGCTGATCTTCTCATACTAACAAATGTCTAGAATTCTGTCTTAACTGTGTTTCCCACACTGCTTCCTACCTCCGTCTCTGGGCCTTGTCCCTTGCTCATCAGCAGCTCAGCATAGTGCTCTGGTCCATGACTCTTGGCCCTGCTCTGAAGACTCCAGGTGTCATGGGTGTTATTATGATTGTGGTCTGTTTCACTATGTGGTTCTTCTTGAGTAAGTCGTATTCAATTCCTGAGATATCTGACCCTTGTGCTAACCTTTTCCAGCCATTGCTATTCTCGTTTGTATGGAGGGTACCAGTGCCATGTTGCACTCCCTTCGTCTTGCTTGGGTCGAATCGTTCTCCAAGTTCGCCGAGTTTGCGGGTTGGCCTTTTGCGCCTTTCTCGTTCAACACTCTGCTGGAAGAGTCGGAAGAGCTCAAGGACTACTTGGGTTAATTGGGAGGGATCGTTTATACGGTAGTGTCTGTTATAACAGTAGACTTTGGTATTATTACTGTATCATTAAGTAGCATAGTGCGCATTAGAGACTGGTTTTTTGCCATGTTTGTTCTTGATTTAAAGACGTTATCTAATAACTGTTTTGGTACTCGCCCCTTCGTAGACGTGAAATTATATAAACTGTAGTACATGCCTTCCCAATAGCCAACCGTTGCAGCAGCGAAACCATGCTTTAACCCCAAAGAGGCGCTGTCACCTCGATGGCTCTCTCTACCACAGCTCTTACTCGGTCAGCAAACACCTTGTGGCTGGACTCAACCTCAAGATCCTCTAGCCATACTGTGGCAGACATCTTGTCGACCTTGATCGACACTCCGGGAACTGGAATACCAATCTTGTGCAGCCGCTCAATTTCCTTTTGCTGTCTCTCCTGGAGTTGCGTGTCCTCGCCATCCTCCTCTGTTTTCATAGCATTTTCATCCTCGCCATCCTTCTTAACTTTGTCGTCTGCATCATCCAGGGGAGGTAGCTTGGGAATTGTAACAGGGGCGACGTTGTCTTGGCCGAACTGGGCTTCAAGGAACCACAAGAGGCGCTCGAGGCGTTCCTCGGGGGTAGCGGAATGATGAGGGTTCACTTCGGGAAGCTCGTGAGAGTGTGAGTGCTTTGCAGATGAGCGTTTGACAGCAGCAGGAGAGCTCTCAACGGAGAAGAGCACCGCCATGACCGAGTCGGCGATACCGTCATTAAGCATGTTGCCCTCCCATTCAAGCTCAACTTCACCGTCTGTTCGATATCGGACCGAAACACAGCCCATGACCAGGTAAGCTGCAACTAGGCTGGCAACCTCTTCATCTGCGTCTTCTTGCTTCGTTTCGTCTCCATCCGTGATCATCTTATCAGCATGCCCGTTGTAGCCATTCTTTGCACGACGCATCTCCGGAAGCTCCTCGATGTTGCCAAAAGTGCCCTCAAGAGCCCACTTGACAAGGTCGACACCCGCAGCACTAAGAGTAAGGCGTTGTTTGCAGGTGATGGTGGTTGTATTGAGGCCCGCGTACTCTCGGAGATCCTCAGGTGCCATGAGAGACAACTTAAAATCATTCTGCACTAGCACACCAGTGACAAGAGGAGCCGCGGCGGTTTGATCGGGGTGAATGCTCTGGGGAGGCTGAATAGAGGCAAGCTTTCCTACGACCTTGGCCGTCTTGTCGGCTTTGAAGGGGATGCGCAGTTCCTCACAGTTGCGAGGAGAGTAGACCTTGACTTTGGTGGTTTTGTTGGAGTTGAGTGAGAGGAGTTTGGACTTGAGACGCATCATGTTGTGTTGCTCTCCATGAACAAGGATCTATAACCAAGTTAGCTTGATGTTTGGGTGAGACAAGGATCACATTAGACGTACAACAACTGGTGCTTGAACCTCCTCGATAAACTCGCGGTTCTCAACACCATCGACGTGAGCAGCGAAAGAGTATTCCTGAACACTGCATCGTCGAGGAATAAGGACCTTCTCGCCATCACCGCCAGGCATACGTCGAGCACCGGCCATACTGCGAGACATGACAGCCTGGATTTGGTCAGGTTCCTGCATGATTTGCTTGGCCATAGTGCCTTCGACACTGTAACCAGTAATAATAACGCCGTTCTTCTCACTGGGTGCCCATCTTTCTAGTAGCTCACGACTAACACCGTTCTGAAGCATACCAGGACTGGCAAGCATGACACAACCGCCTACGTCGTCGAATCTGTCCAGGTTCTTGAGCGAACGGATGTACTTAAAATCCCACGGTCCGCCCTTGCCCGCACCATCACCAGATGCCTCGGCCTCAGCCATGCGCTCACGGAAGAGACGCTTGATGTTATCGTTCATGGCACCGACATATGTTTGGTAGATAAGCATACACTTCCTCGCGAGGTTACTGGCATAATAGATAGGATATTTCTGGAAGTCGGCATGCTTCCCCCAATATTCGTCAAGAATCAGAAGCAGCTCTTGTGCTCTACCCAAAGCAAAGACTGGCATGAGTACCCGGCCGCCTCTGTTGAGGATGCTTGTGATCGATTTCATGAGGGCCTGTTCTCTTTCCAAACGAGGAACATGAGAAGCGATACCATAGGTCGATTCGGTGATGAGAACATCAATTTTGACCCCCTTGGGAACCTCTGCCGACACAAGATGTCGATCCTGCTCGCGCGAGTAATCACCTGTGAAAAAAATGTTGAGACCAGCGATCTCAATGAGAAACATGGCGGCACCGAGGACATGGCCGGCTGGGTAAGGGGTGATTCTAATGGAGGAGATGGTGTGAGTGGTGTGGTAGTCAATAGCCTCGATTTGAGGGAACGTGTTTAAATGGTCTTGTTCAGTGTACACAGGCTGTGTAGTTGGATTCGACGATGTGTTGCCGACTCGAACACTGTCCTGGATAAGCCACTTGTAGATCGCTTTGGTAGGATGTGTCATGAAGACGCGACCTCTGAAGTTGGTCTTCGCGAGAACGTATGGTAATGAGGCCGCATGATCAATGTGAAAACTATGGCCGATTAGCTGTGATTCTCAGATGGCATCTGGCTAGCTATAAGGTTGGCGACTGGCGATTTCAGGACAGGGCGGTATCACAAGGACGAATAGCAAGGGCGTAGGGAAAATGGGCAAAGACTGTATTGTATTGATCTGGCATACAAGAAGCATAGTCATGGACATCGACATCACATAAGCACAGTACTGGCCGTGTCGGTACAGGGCAATGGTGAATGTAGTGTACTGTCCGTTCCATCACATCACGAAACAACAAAACTTGGTCCCTCGCCCTGTCCAGCCTATGTATATCGTCGCGGGAATGGGAAGAAGGGATCGCTTACTGGCTGATGAGGAGCACATCGACAGTGCTCAAATCGAAGTCGTCGTAGAAGGGCAACGCTGCGAGTCCATCATATGCAGGGTGTTGGCCGGCATCAAGCTAGCAATAGGTATTAGACCGGTTCGTGGTGGACAGAATATCGACCCCTTACCATGACTGTCTTTCCCTTGTACTGAATAATATGGCACGACCTCCCGACCTCGTTTCCTCCTCCAAGACAAAGAAACATGAGCTCGTCCGACGGATCTACTGGTTCTTCGGTTGTGGCCGCGTTCATAGCGGCAGCTTTTCGTTTGGATGCCATTTTGGGGAGACGCCTGGCGGTGGTCCAGGTCACATTCGGTGTAGGAAACTTCTATAGATAGTCAGTAAGGCGGCACTAAGCCACCGATAGCAACAATGCTGTGATTCACAAATTGCGACAGTGAGAACTAGCCGCAGAAATGAGAGTGAATGAACGGATAGATGAATGAATAGGCGGACAATATGGGCACAAACGCAGACGCGTCTGAACAATGAACGGATAAAACCCGGTCTCTTTGGGAAGGAGCTTATGTCAATAAAGAACAATCATCCGCTATTAAGGAAAGAGCAAGATTGTGGGGCTGGCCTGCGCTTTCTAAAGTGGGCCTTATCATTATTGAAGCTACTTTTTTGTCACCCAATGATATAACTGGCTCCTTCCCCCATATTTCGAGAGAGGGAGGCTCTGCGCACGTGACGTTAAAACTACGCGACGTTGGTTTTACAGGTGAAGCTTGCTCCTTCATAGACACCCCAAGCTTATTATCATATAGCCCAACGACGCTATTCAACACCTCCATCTCGAAGCGCAGCTCCAGCGCCGCCCTGTCACGAAGTTCTCATCTATTCATCGTATTCACAGCTTCTCCGAGAGACCCATCGAGATTGAGCGCGTCGGATGGGAGGCGTCGCGATCGATTTGACAGGCTCATCCGCCTGCTGAGCTAAGGCACTCACTCACCAACACTTTTTCTTCCTTCTCGACCTTGGCACGCTTTTCGATCGACAACACAGTCACGAATAGACCACTCCATCATGGCTCAACCACAACCGCAGGCACAGCCTCAAACCCAGACGCAGGTCCAGGTGCCGCCTCGCGCATTCTCTCCGCCGCAGCATTCCCCATCGCCCGCCGCGTCGCAGTCGAGCTTTGCCCTCCCGCCGCAGAAACGAGTTCGAACAGACGGTCCTTCCTCGCAACCCGAATCTCCTTATGCTACATCCCCATATGCTGCGAGCCCAGGCGCCACAGCAACGCCACCTGCTGCGACAGGATCTCCTGCTTTTGCGCAGAGTCCTGCTCTACCGCAGCCGTACGCTACACCTTACACCAATGGGCATACGACGCCTGGTCTTAATCTTCCAGACGTGCGACCGAATTCCACGCCTCCGATCCAACAGCCTCAACAGCCTCAACAGCCTCAACAGCCACAGACACCTGTGCCTCAATACACCAATGCAACGATGACACCTGTGCCTATTCCTGCTCCTGGTCAATTGATGGTTCCAACTCCTGGCCCAAGTGTTATGGGTCCCCCACAGCGGCCGGCAGAGCGACCGACCAAGGACTACGAATACGATGTGACAGATTCGCTTGCCGGTACCGGTATCGATCTCCGAGCTGAGGAGCAATACATGAATGATCTCTACGCGACCGGTTTCGATGAAGCACGGACAGGATTCGCCCACCAGCCACCTGGACCCAAGTCAACGTTTTACGGTGCAGGACCAGCAAACCAACCTGCCCAGTCAGTTCAAGACCAGCAGCAGGAACAATTTGCTGCACAACAAGCGGAGAGGGCTTGGTCAGAATCATCGATGCGACTTGCAGTTCAGCGAACACAGGAGATCAGTGAACCGTTCCTGTTAGTCGCCATGCTACATCGACGTGCAGACAAGATCGCACGAGAACATCACCTGGGGCTGAACCTTGATCTGAAGAACAACAGTCAGACAATGGGAAAGATGAGACTTCCGGAACAGTTTGCTGCACCAAAGGTGACTGTCAAAGTGACTCCAGGCCCAGATTCGACCATGGTTCACACGACAGGTTCCTACATTCCGCATGATGCTTATCTGGTTGACCAGCTGGCATTAATGTCGATTGCCACTAAGCAGAGACTTCGCGAATTAGTAGAAGACGCGCATTTGGTGGCAACGAACCGACAAAAGACGTCTCACGGCGATGTACCCGAAGAGTGGTTACCGGCAGCTGCCCCCATGAATGCCGAGCCTTTGGAACCAATCGAGAAGCCAGCAGACACAGTCAATGGTGTTGATGAAGTTACTATGGAGGGTGCGGATGGGGACAGCACGAATTCATTAAAGCGTAAGTAGAATCAGGAACATTCATTCAGTTTATACTCACAATACACAGGCTCTAGCGACGCAGCCGGGTTGGCGAACGGCGCACCTCCCGTTAAGCTACCTAAAGTATCATCCTACATGACGACTACGATGCGAGACCTTGCAAGGCAGGAGCGTGATTGGGAGGAAGCTCGACTTCGTAAACGCCAAAAGCGTAAGGACGGAATACCAGACTCTGGGAGCACCACCTCACGTGCAGGCAGTGTAGCTCCCGGTACTCCCGGAACCGCGGCTCCTGAAGTTCCCAAGAGCATGACCAAGAAGGAAATCAAAAAGAACCAGCAGATGAAAGCTGCGGAGATGGATAGCCATCAGAGCCAGAACACCACCAGCAGCATATTTGCCGGCCTGGGAGGTAAGGGTGGTTTGTTTGGCAAGAAGAAGACAGGCAAGACGTACGATTGGATGAACGTCGGACGTGGAGGCAGCGGAGCCAGCACGCCAACCAGGAGCGCTCCGGGACTTGGAAAGGGGCCTGGTGGAGCGGGACCGGCGCCGGCGCCAGCAAACATGGCTATGACTACCGAAGGACGTAACCGACTCGGCACATGGAGAGAAGATAAAGAGAAGGGGCGAAACATTCAGCTGCGCGATTGGGCAGCAGTACTAGAGAGGGATGGACGAGAAGGCAAGGCACTTCAAAGAGCGTACCTGTATTTGGACGCGTCAAACCCCAAATAATGATTGCTGCAACTACGAAAATAGGCGAGGTAATGGAAGACGTGAAAAGAAGAGGAGACAGAAACAGGGGAGAAGGATTGGTGACAGTTAGCCAGGGTCAGGAGAGAGAGCTAGAGGAAGATACCCTGCGCGGCGTGCCTTTCTTGTGATATTACTTAGCACGGCGTTTTATGTTTTTTATTTTTCGACTAAAGGCATGACTTAGGAGAAAGGCAGTATTTGGCATGCACTGCACAGCAGGAAACAAGACGATGAACTGATAGCATGAAGGATCTTGGGGGTCTTATGGGGGCAGAAGGAAATTTAACGATGATGGCTATGGTGCGTACCAGCTGAAGAGACTCTGCACCGTGTATTTCTCAGAGGTTTTCGTTCCTGACGAGGCCATCATTTCTTACTCAACTCAGCTCGCTGAAGCCATGAGCCAAAGGAGCATTTTTCTAGTCAGCGAAGGGGGGCTGGCAGCTTATACACTTGGTGGAAGGAGGGAAGGGGGAGAGAGGAGAGGAGAGAAGAGAGAAAAGGCTAGGGAGAAACCAGAAATGAGAAGAATTAAAAAAAAACCTTTGAACTTTTGTTTGAAGTTAGCTTCAATTTAACTCAACTTTAGAGTTTTACCCCGTGATGATCATTGATTTAGTGAACGTTGGTGACAAGGACATTCCTTATCCTGAGTCAAGGGAGAAGTAAAAACTAGGAAGTGCCTCTTTAGCCTTGTTTGTGGTTGTTAGTGAGAGGTAAGAACTTGATTGTTTAAAGAGTCAATGACAAATGATTCCTTATGACAGGAAAAGTGGGACTACAGCTGCATCGTCGTTTTCCCCTCCCTTATCAACAGTTAAATATTCAGTTAATTACTGCACTTACTTGTTGAGCATGCAACTTGATTTAATTGAAAACTCGGAAGGGTCCGGATCTACTTGACACACAAAGACAAAAGAACTAAAGACTTGGGACTAAATTATAGCTTCGAGACAACATACACATACATACACTCACACCCTCCTCTATCCACCTACTATAAGTAATGAACTTCCACTTTCAGTGAATCACGTCAAGGGAGAGTCATCAACTAATCTAGCATCCAGATCTAAACGCTCAACCCCATTCAGGAAGATCCATAGTCTTGGCGATACAGTACTCATCAACATGGCAATTGCGGTTGGTCCCTTTTCTCTTTTGTACTGAGGAGGGGGGGAGTGTGTACTATAATGTGTATCAGATCCCCCTTGCTTCAAGCTGGTATGATCTATCCATTATCAAGCATCCCAACTAATACATTTGCGCTTAGGCAATCGGTCAGATCTGCTCAACGGCGTCGGTCAAGGGTAATCTGGAACAATGTATCAAACTGGTGGCGAGTGCAGCCCGAGGACAAGCAAAGGTGAGTGAACGAGTGAGTCCCGTCAAGTTTATGACTGGTCGCATGTGAATGTCTGGCCCGGAGGAATCTCTACATCCCTCGATCGAGATGCCCGAAAAGGGACATGTCAAAAGTCAGAAAAGAGACACATGATCTGGATTTAAGGGAGTCAGTCGGCTGGTTCAACCGTGAGACAATCAGGCCTCTCTGCTTGTAAAGAGGCCTTGGAGACTTTGGTGTGGTCTTTGGGCATCGGTTGTCTCACCATGTTCCCAAAACGGCGGTACTTCTCTTTAAGAGGGTTTGGTTCTTGCTCACACAGTATACTTACACATTCTCTTTAGGTGTTGTTTCTCCCCGAGGCGGCTGATTATATCGCCCCAGATGGGAAAGCGTCGCTGGAACTCGCAGAGCCTCAATCAACGTCATCTTTTGTAAATGGCCTTCGAGAAGCAGCTCGGGAGCATCACGTTGCTGTCCATGTGGGCATCCATCATCGCGATGAGACGGATATCGGTCAGGAGCAGTCAAAGAGGATTCTGAACCGTGCTATCTACATCAACGCAGATGGCCAAGTCGACGATACAGCAACGTACGACAAGCTTCACGCATTTGACTATGGAAAGATGAAGGAGAGTGATACAGTCCAGCCCGGCGCAACTCTCACGGCACCTTTCGACTCGCCTGTAGGCCGCATCGGAAGCCTCATCTGTTTCGACCTGCGCTTCCCAGAGGCAGCTCTGGCACTCGCCCAGCCAGGACCTCACAGCACGTGGAAGAATCGTCCAGCACAGGTGATAACATACCCTAGCGCCTTCACCCTCAAGACAGGACCGATGCACTGGGAGACTCTTCTCAAGGCCAGGGCCGTTGAGACGCAGAGCTACGTCATCGCGTCGGCGCAGGTTGGAAAGCACAATGAAAAGAGGGCGAGTTGGGGACAAAGCATCGTCGTTGACCCATGGGGAAGAGTTGTGCTGAAGCTCAAGGGTGTAAAGGAGGAGGGGGGAGAACCTGAGGGAACGCCAGAGGAGGGTGCTGTGGGAGATATCGGGTTTGTGGATCTTGATCTGGAGAATTTGGAGCAGATTCGAAAGGAGATGCCTCTTCAGAGGAGAACGTAAGTTGATAATGGCTCCATGGTTAAAAGGGTCTGTTTATGCTAACTGTGAATAGGGATGTTTATCCTGAGTTGACTTGCACCAAGGCATAGACGGATGGAGTAGAATAGGCGTGCATCGATAGATATCGTGGGTTAGACATATTCGTATAAGTGTTATCACTTCGCTTATAGACTTATCTTTGGAATTGCATGTGTTAAGTTAGAGAGTCTCTTACAGTTTTATCTAAGTGGTCTTTTGCTCACAGGCCAACTTGTCATAGGCTGATACGAATGCCATTCTTGACAAGACATATCAATGTCAGGTTCTTGGACCGGACTAAGTAACAAGTAATTCCGGTTGTTGTAATGGACTGGAGTACACTATCTTCTCAATTCGTTGCAGAGTCACTAAACTGTGTTAATAATAGCACAGTTTCATCAACGTTTACTAGTAAGCTAAATTTGACTCTACTAAACCTAAACACTGATAACACAGTACACGGTATAGAAAACATACAGGTGATCGAGATCTCATACAACCAGCTCGGGTCTGGTTACGAGAACACTCCGTGTTTGCTTGTCTTGTCTTGGAATTGATCACCTCCTGAGGCTCAAACACAAATGCAAACACCAACGCAAACATATCAAATCATATCCTGAACAATCAATGATTCTCCATCCTCGCGTAGTCGCCGATGAGATGGATCCTCGGGGAATTCCATCCCCAGCTTCCGTACAAGAGAGATTGTCCCTGCTCGCCCCATCTCTCTCTCCTCCTCAGGACCGACTGTTCGGTACCAGTAAAGATTTTCTCCTGGGAAGAGGTAGGAGAAAAAAAAGCTACATGTCAAAATCCCGGGTGGCTGGGACGCCCATCCCAAGCATTGACTGCTCATCGTTTCCGGTTTTCCCGAAAGACTTGACCTTCCTTCCGCCTTGAACCCTGTGAACTAGGACCGGAGCTTGGAAAAGTTGAGCCTCGTTATTATAGGCGAGTGGACTAGGGGGAAGGAAGGAAGGGCACTTTGTCAAGCACAGACAGGCTGAAATAACCGCCGAGTTACAAGACGGTTTAGAGTTTTTCTCTCGCTAGAAGAACTTGGGAGAAAAAGGGTCCTATTGCCGAGATGAAGTTGAAGATCTGTACAAGTCCCGTTCTGGGGATGTCAGTACCGTACCCGTAGCCGTTGCCTCGGTTCTAGATCCCTGGCAGAAAACGAAGAATTTTTTCTTTCATGTCTGCTTGCATGTGCGTATACCGGCCTGTGCTTCTTTTGCTTCGATGCGTTGTTCTTTTTCTTCTTCTTCGGTATTCTCCACTGGAGCTAGGAATGCCTTTCCAAACTCCCCGGATGGAGATATTCTTCATGTCCCGGCCGTTGATGTTGATGTTGTTTTGTTTAGCGCTGCGACGTTGCAAGCCTAGCTTTTTCCCTTCTCTCCCATGCTTGCCATGCGTGTTACCGAGCTGTTGGGTACGGTAATGGGAAAGAGGGGGGAAGAAAGGAGGAATTTTTTTCTTCTTCAGCCTCGTCTCGAAACGGTTACCTTGTGATGTGTTGGTTTCAAGGGCATTTCGGGTCGTAGTTCCGTTAACGATGATACGTAATGGGTTATAGCCTAAGATGGCGGTATAATATACCTTTGATATGTACGAGGTATGTACGGATAGAGTATGTAGTACCGTATGGGAGAGGTCAGTGACTTGCATCATAAGAAGTCTGTATTATTATTATGTCTTCTTTTGTTTAAGAGAACATGCATCTTGAAACCTGTTCTTGTGTGTTAGTTTTTGCGGAAGAATTTAGTGTTTGATACCTGTAGTTTCTCGCAACTCAATACTGATTGCCCTTTGATTAGTGTCTTGTCGTATTCATGAACCTTGCCTCGCTCTCTTTTCTTTTCTTTTTTTGGTTCTTTTTTTTTTCTTTCGTGCTTCCCGTTGCCCTGGACCTTGAATACTGCAGCCTTGCCTTATGGTACCTGAGGTAGTAGAGTAGCATTGGCAATGACAGGTGGATGTGGAAACAAACCTAGACAAGACAAGGCAGGATTTGCTTTGACAATACCCACTTGATTGATACCATGAACTATCATCATCATCGCCATGTCATGTCGCATCCTGTCCTGTGCTGCGCTGTGATGTGCTGTCATGTCATGTCATGTTATGTCAGGTACCGTTGGTGCTATATACACGCCCTGTATTATCCCTGCTATAGCCAGTAACTTACGTCCATATCCTTGTCCCTGTCCATGCAAGATTCCCGTCTCGCCTCTTTGATTAATTCTTTCCTTCCCTCTTTTTTTCTCTTTCTTTTTTGTTCTTTTGGTATCCTTCACCCTCCGTGGCTCCTGCACTGTCAATCTCCCACCCCTCCCCTCCCCTACCTAGGCACCTACCTTCCTTCCATCCGCGTTCTCATCCATCTCATCTGCACCTGCCTGAAGAACTTCCATTTGACTCCACTGCGGCCCCTTGTCACCCCCCGATTCCCAACGCTTCGGTCCCGGGAGTCAAGCTGCATTAGCCCGGCGTCGCACGATGCTCAATGTGGTCAAGACTGTGATGCAAGTACTGTATTGTATCTGAGGTACGTACTGGTACCTCTTGCAGACTTTCATTACCTTACCCAGCCAGGGTTACTTTCCGTCTAGACTTGGCTTGATCTTGCCTTGCCTTCCTTGCCTTACCTTACCTTGGACCTGGGATGGGAAAGAATTGGGAAATCGGAAGCTATGCCCGTACGGTACTGTACATTACCGTTTGTTTGTTCGTTGGTTCCTGCAGCTTGCAGCTGCACCCCAGTCTTCAGTCTCCGTTCCCTTCTTCCCCGTCCCGTCGCTGCGCCCAAGCAGGAAGCTGTCAATGTCATCTTGCATTAGCCGATATTCTAATTCTCCATCGACATTAACAATTTATTTCAACAAGGTTTATGAACAGCCTGAGTACTAGTAATTACATACCTACATCGCCCCTACCTACGGATACCTACGTAGCCGTTCCGGCCGGAAGAAAGCAGAGAAGGAAGGAACAAAGGCGACCAGTAGTATTTTGCTTTTGATGTCGCTTCAAATGATTGCTTTTCATGTCTCATCTTGTTTCCTTTATTTCTTTTTACAGAACGACTCAGTCAATGTCTTTCTTGACTCTTGTCTCTTTCTAAAAATGAGTTTGCGTTTTAATTGTCCAATAAATAGATACATCTCTTGTTTCTTTTCTTAATAACGCCTCATGCATCCACTTTATGCAAGATACCGTAATTAGTATGAATTGCAAAAGGCTACCTACTTAACGTACAGTACAGTATAGTACATGCAGAGAGACATGCATACAGCAAAGCAAGGTGATGTTTTTTTTGCTGCATTTTGTTTTATTTTGTTTGCCTGTTTGTGTGTACTGCACCTTGATAAGTTGAGAGTTTGTTCTCTCTTTTCATGTTTGCTTCTTTCTGGGCGCGTATTCCAGCATCCTGATTGTTTTCTCTTTTTCCTTCTCTCCCTTCAAATGAGATCTGACATGTTACTCAATTTGTATTCAGAAGTGCAGTCCTTTTTTATTTTATTTTTAATTTTTACTTCTTACCGTTGGTCGCAAGCAGGGTCCCAAGATGGATGTACATGGAGAGAGATCCACGTTTGATGCGCAAACTGTCGATCCAACAAGTCATAATGCTGGAGTCGCATCCTCCTCTTTCTCTGGAATTGCTTCTTTTGATCACTTGTTGCGACTCGTGTTAATACCCGGGCCTATTAGTTATCTGTACCGAGACAACATTGTGAAACGGCTTATGACCCATGCCTGGATACGGAAAGCTGAGCTGAGCCTCGGTTGATTTTGTCTACTCGTGTCACCAAGCACAAGGTCTGACTCTGATTCTGACTCTGGCTCTCTGATAAATAAATGTCCCCTAATTAAGGGTTATACCCGTAAAACGGCGGCAGTGGCATGTTGATGAGCCCAAGGTTAGCCCACTAATTCATCTGAACCTGCGTGTCATCTCGTGATGCCTGCCGGTTGCCGCTAGGCACTCTATCTAGTACCAAGTTACAGATAGATAGATAGATACTAGATACAGTAGTCCAGATCAAACGCCATGGTTCTATAGATGATGCCCTCGTTTTCGTGTCACCATCACCATCGCCGTCACCGTCACCGTCACCCTCCTCGAATTTCTCAGCTCAGTTAGGCTTACCTGGTCACAAGCACTTTGATCGTTTACTCTACGGCTATGAAACGGGCAAACACTCAAACGCCCCTCTCAAAAGGATCGATGAACCCCAAAACTCAACCGCCATGCATCAACTCTTTTTCCCCCCCTGACCATGACGACAGTCAATAGTCTGGTTTTCCCCCAGCCATCACCTCTTCCCAACGGATCTCTAGTGGTGTATTTCTTCTGCTTTGGCTTTTTTTTGTCTTTGCTTTAAGCTTTTCTTTTTTCTTTTTTGCCATACCGGATTGTGTACCCGTGGTATCATCGTCGTCATGGCTGGATCATTGTGTATCCGTATTATCCTGTGCCGCAATTCATTTGGTGTCTGGGCTGTTCAGGCCGACCGGCCCCTGAAAGTCCAAAAGTCAGTCAATCAATCAATAACTAGGCCAGCCATCACCAACTTGAGAATACCATGCTGCACTGTAAGTTAGGTACTGTAGCATCGCGCTCAAACCAACAACCAAAAGGTCGTACCTTGTTTTAGTGCAAAAAATACTAATCTTTAGTATATTTTTGGCTTAAAGGAAACATCAAAGCTCAGCTTGCAGAGTTAGATGAATGCACACTGACTCGTCTCCTTCATAAACAATTCATGCTTGGCCCCTTGCGTAGCTGTCATAATTTCGCACGAGGCGCATTCATGCTAGATTATACCAAATTACCATTTATTTATTTATTTTACTATTGCAGCCCAATCTATTTTAATTATATGTCATCTCAGGATTAGTTTAGTCATTAAGTAGACCATCTACCTAGATACGGATACAGCAGGTGAGTTGGTTACCAAGTTAGTAGATCTAACTACTGTATTAACCCAACAACGCTCTACCTTGTTGCGCGACGCTTAATGACATTTCATTACACTTTTTAATGGTCATTCATTCACTTGGGCAAGGGAACCCAACATCCATTACAAACTTGAACCTGCATCTCAGCCTGAACCCTATGTCTTTGCTTAGATTTGCTAAAGTAAATAGTCTTGTTTTCTCATCCCGTGCCTGTCTAACCAGCCCCCAGTGACAGTCCGGTCCATTCTTTCGTGTTGGGTATCAGCTGTCATGGAACTCCCTTGATTCGTAGGTAGTAAACATTCCATCCTTTCCCATTCCAAGTAAATTGTAGTCTGTGCCTACGGATACAGTCAGTCACTACAAGGATATCATACTTGTGCACGCGCGCGTTAGTTTACCCCAACCAATCCGCAGTACTGTAACTGTCGTATTCCAAGCAGATATAGCCCGGCAAACAAATGTTCCCTCCTCCCAAATCCTCGGAATCTTCTCCCCGGTTCGTCATCACCCGCTCGTCACACAAACTGCGGCTCCTAGCATAGCAAACAAATATTCTCGTCCAAGTAATTCTCATTCAAACTTATCTCACCTCGCGTCCAAGTTCCCTTAAACGGTAAACACGGCGAGCAACAAGATTCGGATCTGAAAATAGATCTCTTGCCATATATAAACACATACATTCACTTATCGTATTGTGATAGTCAAAGTAGTTATTGAATAATTGTCCATTATTTGTATTTCTTCTCGTATCCCAGCTTATTCGTTGCCTTTCCTTGCGCTGTGTAGCTAAATGTCTTCCGTTTAATAAAATACTATACAATCGAGAGGCTTGAAGGGGGGAGACGCGTAGTAGGGGGTATCTTCTATCAATCCTGAGTCCAGCCCAAGTGCTCTCAACACGGCCAGAGCATCGTCTCGCTTCCATCTCTCCCCCCTTCCTCAATCCTCATCCAATAGTTGTTGCCTTGTACATCCATACAGTACAGAAATAGTACACGGGAATATCGCAAGGAATCCCATCGCTGCTGGTCCTCCCGCGAGGGAGCTCAGACCAAAACAGCCTCCCCCATAACCAATAGTAATAAAAGGGAAAGAAAAAAGAAACGAGAGGAAAGGTGACCGAGAGAAAAATGACAAGACAAAAAAGCAAAAAACCCCAAAGTCTATATGCGATTGCTGAAATCAAACCATCTTTTCCCATCCGGTCCCAGTTTTTTTGTAATCCGTCCCAAAACCCTTGCGTCAAAATAAACTCCAAAATGTGTCTTCGTGGCATTCGGTCTTCTTGGCTCAATCGTCAGGCAATCCATGTCGGTTTGTCTCTTCTCCGTTTCGGTCGCCCGCTTCGCCAACCCTTGTCGTGGGGGAGATGATCTGAGACAGCCCCATCCCAGTCAGATCTGCATTCCGATTCAGAACGCCCTTGACGTGAGTGGTGCTGAAACTCAATGTTGCTTTTCGAGGGAGACGCTGTGGAGACGCCGCGCGACTCGAGATGGAGCCGAGAAAAAGGACGCTGAAGTGAAGACGATGCCAGAAAGAAAGAAAGACAAATAGAAAGAGAGAGAAAAGCAAACCCAGTTTTGATTCCGTCTATGTTCAAACGCCGCGTACTGAACCCAATGTAGATGTAACACATTCGCGTCGCCACGAATGTTGAATGTGAAATAAAGAAAATTGACACTCAATCATATCAATGAGTGAAATCGTTCCCAAGAAGAAAGTCCTTCCCTTGAAATTTTCACTTGCTGCTGGGAAGCAAGAGATGGCTCCGAGCCGTTGTGTATATGGTTTTCGACAGGAATGTGCATTAAAAAGTGTATCCGGAAAGCATTATAGCCAGGAGTGATTCGGCTCCTCGACTGTCTGAAGTGATTAAATGGTGTCGTAATTTGTAAAAGTCGCTCTAAGTCGAAGAGAAAGAGAAAAAGGGCGGAAAGGGGTGAAGCGCGCATCTCAAAGATGAGCGCAATGTCATGTCGTCGCCGGACAGGCCTAACCGCCAGCGTGGCCCAGCTCTTGGCGTGGTCGTCAGTCGCATTAGGTTGGGAAACGTGTAGAGTTTATCCAACATTTCAAGCGAAAAGACTCTCTTATGAAGGTCTGGGG